>CAWUFW010021402.1:0-122126 GCA_963921515.1 Calotriton arnoldi | reverse complement strand
GCCATCTTGTCCGAGGAGAGTGCATTTTCTTCATAAAACTGGACTATCCCTGTCTGCTCTGGGCATACACAATTGAGGTTGTACCACAGGTGTGGCAATGCGGTGAGTGCAAGGTAAGTGGTTTTATTTATTTTTTTATTTTACTTTCCCTATCCCATTGTCTCTCCACTTTTTCCCACAGCCCCGCCCTACGCAGTTACCTGTGCCAGCCACGCCTGGTGCACCATGGCGCTGGCAGAAAATGTGCTCCTGATGAGCAAAATGGCCCTAAGAGTCAATTATATTGGATTTTGGACCGAGTGGAAATATTAAAACCTCTAGCTAGCAGCATGTTTTGGATCATTTGATATGACAGCTTCCACACTTTCTTCATGGGCCTTTTTCTTATTTGGAACATTTCCTTTTGTGACTGGGATGTTGTATATTTTGCCACAGATCTTACTCTTTTTACATGATCTGCTTATAAGGGAGCTCTAGCCACTGGGTGATTTTCTTCTATATCCTACACTCTAAGTAAAAGTACGACTTGGACTTCAGTGACTGGTTGAAACAAACAAGAGCAGTAAGCATGTTTTAATAAATATTGTAAATACTTTGTTTCCTAAATTCTCCCCCTCCCGCTGATGTAATTCATAACATTATTAATTGTACCAAACATATGTAAAAAATGTTTTCACTATCCAATACTTTAAAAGTATCACTTGTGATTTAAAACAAACATGAGTGATAAGCCTCTTTTAGTTGTATGCGCATAGTTCGGTTAGGCTGAGTAAAGTAAAACTGCTGTCCTACTATATGAACCAACACGAACATATAGTTAATTGCCAAGTTCCCAGTATGGGTAAGTACTGTAGAAATTAATGAGATGTTTACTTCACTTGTCTCATTATATATGTATTCAGCTTTGCTTTTACAGATGTTTCGTTTGTAACATTAGTAACATAAGTGCTCAAAGTTTATGGATTCTGCCTTATAAAAACACATTCTGCAATCTCAAAGTTGTAGTATAAAAGCTTCCTTTTACTGTGAAAAGTCCCAGCCAGTATCCATATTTTGTAAGTTTTTTTGATTGCTGTGATCTACAAAGATTATATGGTCTGACAGCTCGCAATGATACCTTCAGCAATGCAGTCAATAATTGTGTTTGCCTTGGCGAGTTCGCAAATGAAAACAGGCCCAATTATAGTATTCTTGTTTTCATACTTTTTCCATTTGCAGTCATAGCTTCAGATTCAAGAGTTTGCAGAATAGCTCTTAGTATTTACTAGGCATTGTTTCCGCCACTTTTCCCTTCCATTCTTGACACATTGAAAAATTGTTTGACATCTACAAAAATATATACATTCAAATTATTAGAATGTCAGTGGCCCACAAGACAGTTTGGATAGCATTAAATGCACTCACATTTAAAGAGAATGATGTGCAATATTTTTCTTTCTTATGCCAGTTTCTGGTAGATTAGTACAGCTCAAACTAAAAAATGCACTAGGGTTACCGTGGCGATTTGGGCGTCTTCGTTACTTACTGTTGATGTTTTGGCTATGCTGTTTGGCACTTCAAATAAACCTAAAATGATATGTTCCATTTAGCAGCTATATCATACAACATCTATTAAGGCTGTTATCATTAATAATAGTAATTATGCTAATAATAGTCTAATAATCGTACATCATAAAAGGAAACTATGCCTAAAACACATTTAGTCTTTCAAGTCCTTAAAACGCAAACATTAATTTATATCCATAGCATATTGTAGCTATGCTAGTCTATACTTCCACCTTTTTAAAAGGACAGTGCAGTTCCGGATTACCAAATAGGCAAAGTAGACACCGGCCTATGGGCCAGACTCCTTTTAGGATTGTTTATGTGCACAACGCAGCACACATGGAAACAGCAAAAACGAAGAGAAATTTAACATTTCTCCTTGTTTCGAAAGGTTAAGACCAGGTTTTCCCTGGTCTTAATTTTGGTGCTGCCCATATTTACGCCACCCTTGTAAATATGGGGCAACGTCAAAATCAATGGATGTTGCGGTGGAACGCCCACAGCAACACCCATTGCCCTCCCCTTTCACGCTAGGTATAGCGTGAAAGGATGCCTTATTTACAAGGCAGCGTTAAGCTACGTTAAGTGGCTTAACACTGCCTTGTAAATAAGGCAAAACCTGTATCGCCACAACTTCTTTAAAAGTGATGTTGTGGTGGTGATAGGGGCTTGTGAATATGCCCCTTTTTTCTTAAAAGCTCATCTTCTGACAGCTGTTATTTTGAAAAAATCCAGTGTATTGTGTATTAGGAGATAATTTGCAAGGGGGGACCTGAAATTTCGACTGGCTAGGGGCCTCCACAGGGTTTAATCTGGAATAGGAACAGTGAAGGTTATGACCCCTGGCAGTAGCGGCTGCTACTTAATGGTGGTGGGGGGATCACGGGGAGGGAAGACTGTGGAAGGGAATGAAAATAAAAAAATAAAAACGCTTACCTGTGTGCTGCCGTTGCCTCTTCAACCACTTCCAGGACCCCAGAGCAGCAAGCAGGAACAGGAAGCACCCAGGCCTCCAGACTCCCCTAGCCAATCACGACGCTGCTGATAGCAGCATCATGATTGGGCTGAGTGCCGTGATTCGGCGCTCAGAGAGGGAGTGGGAGCCTGGGCATTTTCTCCACCCAGGCCTGGGTGGAGAACATGCAAAGTGTGCATGATTGTTTGGCCAGAACGCGACGACTGGCCAAACATTCATGCTCACTTAGGAGATTGCCACCACTCCTCCCCCTGTTCCTCTGACACAGGGCAGCCCTGCCCGCCCCTAACCAGCTGAGCAAAGACGGAAAAATAAAATGGTAATAACAATGCGTTATTTTCATTTTATTTTTCCTTTTTCACCTGCTCACAGAGCAGTGGGGCAACCCTCCTCCGCCTTAGCGGAGGAACAGCCCCAGTTGGATTCCTGAGTTGTAAGCTCAGTATCCACTTCACAACTGACATATGTTTTTGGTGTGGATAATTATTTGGGTGATTTGTTTTATCTTCCATCTTTATTTAATAACAAAAATCCTCTTAAGTCATTGAAACTCTCCATGTCTCTTCCGTCTTTTACCCTTGCCGCTACTGTTACCACTAGAGTTAGTGTTTGCATTAGGCACACTATCGAAATTAGGATAGGGAAGCCCAAGTCTCTTCTGTAACATCTGTATGAAAGTCAAGTTAGTGGTCTTCAATCAGTTTGAGGTGAATTGTGCTCTCTTTCTACTACAGATTGTTTCAGTCATTTGATTCAGTGTTATTTAGCTTCAACTTCATTACTGCGCCAATCCCCAGAGCAACATGATCGTAGCGATTGACACCCTCAGCACATGTAACAGTGATGGAGCAAGTACTCGTAAAGGAGACTTGCTTGGAAGCAATCCTCTCGTTTAACCCGCTAACGAATTACTAACAACGTCTTGTAAATAATAACACGCAAATACAGAAAACACACGGGTTAGAGAAGCTTGCATATGTGTTTTACTAACGCTAACAATATGAACAAAGGACTAAAATCGCTCTAACTGGGAAATCTTTACTGCGCATACGTCAACTGCGTCTACGTAGTATGACGGTACTAATGCTTGGAGGGAAATTCTAGTGCATGTGCAGAAGGCATTAAAATGGAGTCTTGAAGGCTCACGTGCATGGCATCTGCTTAGCCGAAATGAAACCAGCTATTTTACTAATGCTAACGCAGGGAAAGTATTAATAAGTAAACAGGGTTAGAGTAGAGAGGGGTGGTGTGAAGTGAAACCATCTATTTTTTAAAGTAACATTTCTTCTTTTGACTTTATTATTAGTGCGCATTTGGGCCTTTCACGTTTGTCTTAATTGAGCCGACTGATATAAGTTGCGCATGCCTACACAAGAGCGAATCCGGAAGGATGAGCAAAGTTTTGACAGCCGTCCAAGGACGAAAATGACGTGCCCTGTGAACAGTGGGTGAAGAGTTCAAGCAAGAATTCTTGTATTCATAATGTTGAAAGAAATGTAACAAATAAAGTTTGGATATGTATGGGAACTGAAGGGAGGAATAAAGTTTAAAGGGGATGGGTTTACGAACAATAGTTCAATGGAAATAAGTAATATGTAAGCATGGTGTGATGATCATCCCCCCTTGCCTGACCAATCAGAATACGTATTTTTTCAATATTGAAACTTTAGTGCGTGGTCCATGGTCAACGAAAGGTATAACTGAGGTAATTTTAGTTAGTTAGTTAGCAGAAGAGGGATCATCATCGATGCTGGAAGTCGAGAGCTCGGGATGCTGTGGGTGGTGCTGATGCTGAAAGGGACGCTGTGAGATGCTTATGAAGACTCTGAATGCAGAACCATCTATCTTTAATTAATTGGGTTAGACAAGAAGATCGCAGAAGAAACTCGAGGAGGAAGAGAGTGTCAGAGAGGGGTGCGACGCAGTTGTCGGTATTTTAGAGAGGTTAAGTATCCTGTCCTGATTCCTGTCCTGAAGTCTTTGTCTCTTGATCTATCCCGGGGGACCCCTACCAGCCCTTTGGCCAGAGGGTTTGGTCTTCACACCATCCTTGGTAACTATAAATTTCTGGTATTTGTTGATGCTCTTCTCTCTCTGTCCTCTCCTTTCCAGGCAAAGTTATTGTATGTGTCTGAAATATTTCCTTAATGAAAGATTTGGTTTGCAATCCTATGAATGAGGGTGTTTGTACTGTAATTTGAAATGGTTCACATTCACTTATTTTAGATAAAGATTTTAAAACTTGCAGAGTCTGTGGTCATTTTCTTTAATTAAAGAATAATCAATAAGTTAAGTTAATTATCACCATCAACTAGTTCAACTAATGGTCCATTGACGAGAGGAAAGAACTTTTTGATCAGTGAAAGGTTAGTTAGGAATGAGAAATAACTAATCCTGAATAAAGATAAATATAAACTAAACCCAGCGGTCTACTTGGATCTGTGTAAGTGTTTATGGGCCCAGGTGAGTATATGGTAGTGGAGTATCTGTTGTTAGTACACCGCTGGATCCGTTTTCTGGTAGCAGAGCTATGATTATTATTGACTAGTTTGGTGATAAGTATAGATTATTAATTATTGATTTATGTTTTAACAAAAGAGTTAGCGTCTTTGTTTTATGTTGTCCAGAATTCCCGGGGAATGAATAGCGGGTGGCGATAGAAACCACACTGCAGTGTGGTTACTCGTCTGTTGGAATAACACTGAGAAGCTACGCAGGGCTGGCAGTGTTAAATTAAGGACTATTTCGTATAAAAGTAGATTGCGAATGATAGCAAAAGGGGTTCGCTGGTGAAACTTTGGTCTCATTTCCCAATACGGGTGACACTGGAGGAATAGCAGGTTCTCTGGAGCTTGAATGAAGGGTAAGCGGAAGGTTTGCTTGTAGTGTATGAAGAGTAAGCGGAAGGTTTTACTCGCAACAGAAAGAAAATCTATCCTTTGGTTTTAGTGGAACAGGCAGAGTAGCGAATGTTTTTATGTAGTTAATAACAAAGAATTTAATGCAAATATTAAGAAAATAAGTTTTCGTATTACCTTGTGAAGGGAGGGTCAGTCGCCGGAGTTGGACTGACGTCACAAAGAGCCGCGCTGGGATAGGTTGAAACAGCGGGCTTGTGACAGAAGCAGCCTTGTAAAGGAGGGGTGTTAGAACTGGGGTCTCTAGTTGGCAGAGGTAGGTACCTTTGTCCAAATAGGGACCCTTGCTTCTAGTCAGGGTAAGGGTTTACACTCCTGAAATAACCCCTGCTCACCCCCTTGGTAGCTTGGCACGAGCAGACAGGCTTAGTTCAGAGGCAGTGTGTAAAGCATTTGTGAACACATACAGTAATCCAGTGACAACATTACAAATGGACACCACACAGGTTGTATTATAAAAATAAGTATCTTTTATATAGATTTACCACAAGACCATAAACGACAAAAAATAATCCACATTACTGTACTTTAAAGATGGTAGAATTAGCTTGAGTCTCTTTAAATGAAAATGCGACACTTTGAGTTCAATGTACCTTAATATGCGTAACGCAGGGCAACGACAAGTGTTGCAGGGAAGGTGATGCGGTAGTCCCTTACACGCAAGGACAGTGATGCGTTGAAGATCTGGTGCAAAGAAACAAAGTGGCGTCTTCTGGAGGTTGCGACAACGAAGGGGTGATGCGTGCACGTCCGACGGCCATGCGGCGATTTCAATGAGTCTTTGGAGCCGCGACAGGCCCTGCGACACGCTTCCCTGGAGATGCGACGGCGTCTGATGCGAGGTCGACGATCTTCTCCTGGGATGCGAGGCGCGCCTCGTGTTGCGATGCGTCGGTGTCTGATGCGAGGTCGATGCTCTGCCCCGGGGATGCGACGGTGTCTGATGCGACGGCGACACTCTTCTCCGGTGCTGCGAGGTGCTTCGAAGGATGCGGCGCGCTTCTTCGGGGATGCACCGGCGTCTGATGCGACGTCGACTCTCTTCTCCGGCGATGCGAGACTCAGCGGCTGCGGCGACACGCTTCTTCGTGTTGAGTCGCGCTTCCAGCTCCCAGAGACACACAAGTGTGTCAGAAGGTCCAAATTTCCAGCAAGGGAATACAGGGGGAGCTGGTGGGTGAAGTCTGTTGTCCCTGAGACTTTAGCAGGAGGCAAGCTCTAAAATCAAGCCCTTGGAGATCCTTCACAAGTTGATGAAAGTACACACAAAGTTCCCTTCTCCTTTCTTTGGCAGTCAGGCAACCACTGCAGGCAGATCCCTCTAGCTTAGGGATAGTCTTCTCCTCAGTTTCTTCTTGGTTCCGCTCCTCAGCAAAGGTTTCTTCTTGTTTCCCAAAAGTGATCTAATTTCCTTGGGGTCTGGGTCCCCTTTTTATACACCTTTTCTCTTTGTTCTCTGAAGGCAGAGAGGCCTTTGCCTAGTCCAAAACCAGTTCTGGTCAGTCCTGGAGCACTTTGTTTACAGGACTCCTTCTCTCCTTTCAGAATGTGGGGCAGAGTGCTCAGCCGCCCGGCAGGAGGTGGAGCCAGCATTGTGGAAGGCAGGCACAGCCCTATTCAGACCCAGGTGCAACTCCTCCCTCCACTCTGGATGCAGATCTCTCTATTCAGCCCTGTGCTGACTCACCCTGTCTCCTGGAGTTCCCCAGCCCCTGTCACTCACAAACCCAGACAAGGAATACACAACCTAGCAGAGGCAGGCTTGGATAGTTAGGCAAGAAAATACCTACTTTTGAAAAAGTGGTATTTCAAACACAGAATGTTAAAACCAACTTCACTAAAAGATGTATTTTATCATCCTGAGTTCAGGCATACTAAATTCGTTTTTCTACCATGTTCCCTGGGTCAGTTAGGATTATAAGGTGTAATAATCAAACTGCCCATTCTGGCCTATGGGGAGCAGGTAGCCTTGCAATAGTGAAAAACGAAAATGGCTGTAATTCACTATTAGGACATGCCACACACACCAGGGCATGCCCTACCTTATACTTACAATGCACCCTGCCCTAGGGCCTACTTTAGGGGTCACCAACATGCAGTAAAGGGAAGGTTTAGGGCCTGGTAAGTGGGTGCACTCACCAAGTCGACATGGCAGCCCTAGGCTGCACACAGGCTCTGCAATGGCAGGCCTGAGACACATTTTACAAGCTGCTTCTGTGGGTGGCACAGCCAGTGCTGCAAGCCCACCAGCAGCATTGGATTTACAAGCCCTGGGCACACTCAGTGCACTGTACTAGGGATTGACAAGTAAACCAATCATCCAATCATGGAGTCACTAATACATACATCAATTTACAATAGGCAGACCCCCCAGGATATAGCGGCATGGATTAGCAAATTTAGCGGCACAAATATGGAAATTTAGCGGCACAAATATGGCAATTTAGCGGCATTTTTGCGGCACTTTATTATACTCATAATGATTCATTTTCAGCCTTAAATCAATGGAAACTGTTTTAGCAGAGTATTCCATTTTGAAATAGGCAACCTGGGACATGGAACAGAGGAAACAGCCCACAGGTGAAGGCTGTTATCCCTTGGAAATGCAATCCTCCATTTGCTTTAGTATAGGTTCTGAGAAGCCCATCAAAGATGGCCTGGTAGCATCCCATAGGAAATGGCATTCCAGAACCTACAAACCAGGCGTCAGGCTTTCTGTGTCTCGGGTCATTTACTTTCCTTCCAGGCGTGTGCATCTCAGCCAATGGGTATCGACTGAAGGAATTACCATCACAAAACAAGGTTCTGTGGGCCAATTTGGCGGGCTGTCGAACTGCCACAAATATGGTTTCTGGCTACAGATACTGATGCCAGATAAGGTCCGGCACATCGCGAAAATCCTGGAGGGTCTGATTAACTGCCAAGCGAGGAGCCTGGCTACCTCATTGATTCACAATGCCATTGAGTCATTCCGCCATCACCAACTGCCAAGCCTAGCTACCTCCATGGGCCTTGGTGTCTTCAGCCTCTTCACAGCGCAGTGAAATCTTCAACGGCTGCTGAGCCAGGATCTCGCTTGTGACCAAAGCTTTCTTTGTAATAAGCAGACTTCCTAAAATTTGCTATTAATGTGGATCATTTTAAACTACCTACAAAAGGCAGGGCCTTCCATTATTTTCAAGGGCTAAAATATAACATTGTTTTTTTACTTAAATCTATTTATGCCATTAATTAACAGTTGCAGACAATGGGTGGCAGTTTGGGGAGATCAAGCAAACCCGGGGTTACGCTAAAGGCTGCGTCATGGTGAGAGGTAAATCGTCATGTATTCATCAGCGGGTAATGAGAGGGCACAGTCACATGTGATGCTGGGAGGAGGGAAGTTCTTTTTTACCTTAGAAATATGGCAGCCATGTGGCACAGCTGCTACTTCCGGTTTCGCTGCTAATAATACTGTTTTGTCTGTCAGCAAATAAACAAAAAGTAAGATGAATTGAGACGAGAAACAGCTTCTTTTAGCCGAACTATCATATCCAGCAATTATATGTAGAGAAAATCTCATAACTATGGATTTGTTTCTTCGATATATTATTCGCAGCGGGATACGTCATAGTTTGCAGATTGGAACATGGATTTCACCTCTTGCTTTCTTCCTCTTCCTTTACGTATTAACTGCTATCCTCTTTATTTATGAGTTTTAAAGCGCTATGCGTCCCTGATGAGAAAACATTTTTCACTACTTGTAATATTGTAACATCCATGCAGGCAAGTGAAGAATTACAATTACCATAGAAATGCACAACCTTAACCTTTTCCCTGCATTCCTTCAATTTCGTGGGCACTTTTGTAAAAATCGCGGCATTTTTACAAAAGTGCCGATTTCATGGGCACTTTTGTAAAAATCGCGGCATTTTGACAAAAGTGCCGATTTCGCGGCAAACCGCGAAATCGCGAAATCCTGGAGGGTCTGAATAGGGAGCACTTGCACTGTGGCACTGAATAGCAGTGGCACAGTGCCCAAAGCATCTAAACCAGCAAAAACAGATCAATAACATTGGAGGCATCATCAAAAAATGGAAGGGAGACCCACACCAAGGATGCCAGGTCTAACAAGGGGTCAGTAGTAAGGAGCAGAACTGACGTCAGAAAAGGCCGCGCTGGCATTGGTCAGATGACGAGCGTGAGCCTGATTTGATTGGATAACCAGTTAGAAGCCGTGCTAGGATTGGTGGAAGGAGAGATTGTATGCAGAATTTTGATTTGACTACTAGTGTGAGACGTGCAGATAGAAGATTTCAAGGGTTTGCTGAATATAATTTTATATATCGTTCATCTAGGATGTATGGAGAAAAGAGAAAAATGTCATTCATAAAGAAAATTAAGAATTTCTTTAAGAAAGACAAGCCTGTGTTGACTAGAGAGGGAATTCCTATTCCGCCACCGGAGACCCCAGCATCTTTTATGATGATGGAAAGAGGATATCATACTTGCGTGTGGTTGGAAAATTGGATAGAATATACGAAAGGTGAGGGAGTATTAGCATTTCCAGAAAATGGTACGTTTAATGGGAGAATTCTTCAAAATTTGAGAATGAGAATGAATGATTTGGAACCTAGACCTAGGCTAACTCAATATGAGGCGTTGGAAATATGGGAGACTGAGTCATATGAACGCGAGAAAAATAGAGGTGGGAGATATAAAGGGTTCTTTCCCAGATACTTGCAAGAATCACGCGAAGGGCAGATGAAACAGTGGAGGAGAGCTATGGTATCTGAAGGTTTATATCCAGTATTAATGGCTGAAGAACAGTCTGGAGGAAAGTGTAAAGAGAAAACGAAACATTTGAACATAACCGGATATGGTGAATTAGATGATGAGTTGTTAGAGGATATTTTAATTAAGAATCCACCACCGTATCAAGAAGCAACTGGTAAGGTTACCCCAAGCGCACCAGTGATAGGAATGCCTTTGACCCCACAAATTTTACATGATACGTCATTTAATAGGGTGCTGCAAGATAATGAGAGAGATGTTTTATATAAAACTAGAGAAGAATTAGTAAAGAAAATAAGTCAATTACTATTGGTCCGGTAATCCCATTGTACGGAGATAAAAAGACTTGTCATAAACCACAAACTGTGACAGTTCCGTTAAACAATCCTAGAAAAGAAGTAATCATTACAGATGATCAGGTCAGTGATAGTGAATCAATTATTTCATTAATGGATCTCCCTAATGTGGAACTTTTAACTGAAACTCCGAAAAGAGTTACGCCCATGAATTTGAGAGAAAGGAGACCTTTGGTTCATACAGGAACTTGGGGCGCAACAGTAGTTACCCCCGAAGACATAGAAAGATGGGCACAGGAAAGAGATAACCGGAACCCAACGCCAAAGATTTTAGATATTAGTAGATTGAAAGTGGAATTAGAAGAAATGATAGTGGGAAGTGTGGGCACAGAGAGATTGAATGCTTACAATGATGAAGAATTATTATTTTTATGTAAGAGTATAACCAGAAGAGCAAGAGTATTTCATGAGAAACTAACAGAAGTTGCTTCAGAAATTGGAATAGATGTTTTATCTTCCATCTTTATTTAATAACAAAAATCCTCTTAAGTCATTGAAACTCTCCATGTCTCTTCCGTCTTTTACCCTTGCCGCTACTGTTACCACTAGAGTTAGTGTTTGCATTAGGCACACTATCGAAATTAGGATAGGGAAGCCCAAGTCTCTTCTGTAACATCTGTATGAAAGTCAAGTTAGTGGTCTTCAATCAGTTTGAGGTGAATTGTGCTCTCTTTCTACTACAGATTGTTTCAGTCATTTGATTCAGCGTTATTTAGCTTCAACTTCATTACTGCGCCAATCCCCAGAGCAACATGATCGTAGCGATTGACACCCTCAGCACATGTAACAGTGATGGAGCAAGTACTCGTAAAGGAGACTTGCTTGGAAGCAATCCTCTCGTTTAACCCGCTAACGAATTAATAACAACGTCTTGTAAATAATAACACGCAAATACAGAAAACACACGGGTTAGAGAAGCTTGCATATGTGTTTTACTAACGCTAACAATATGAACAAAGGACTAAAATCGCTCTAACTGGGAAATCTTTACTGCGCATACGTCAACTGCGTCTACGTAGTATGACGGTACTAATGCTTGGAGGGAAATTCTAGTGCATGTGCAGAAGGCATTAAAATGGAGTCTTGAAGACTCACGTGCATGGCATCTGCTTAGCCGAAATGAAACCAGCTATTTTACTAATGCTAACGCAGGGAAAGTATTAATAAGTAAACAGGGTTAGAGTAGAGAGGAAATCAAAGTTGTTGCAGAAACAAATCGAGTGGATTTTACTGACAAAGATTTAGAAAGTGTTAATGCATCTGGAAAGAGACTACAGATAAAGGAGTTAATGAATATTTTGCGAAAATGGGGAGACATTGATAAATGGAGAATTAGATGGATAAGAAAGAAAGAGGAAGTTCAAGCGAGAGAAGCGTCATCTGCATTTCCAGTAAGGGAAACAGAAAAGGTTGAGAAATTGTGTCCAATGAGAGAAGTTCCAGGAGGAGGATATGTTCATGTTCCTTGGAGTAGACACAATATTTTGTCATTTACAAATGATTTTTCAAAATTGAGAGAAAAACCAGTAGAATGGTATAAACAGGTAGAAAGATTTGTGAAGGTTTCAAAGGTCTTATTGAAGGATCTAGATGGTTTGTTTGACATTGTGGTACCTGCTGATTTATGGACGGAGTGTAAGATTACAATAGATTGGCCAAGTGACGAGTATGCTAGAGACTCTAAGACAGGAGCACCCTCAGAGGAGGTGATAAAGAAATATCCCCAAGTGATTACCTATTTGAAAGGGAAAATTCCTCCTAAAGAAACAGACTGGGTAAAGATAGATAGGACAACACAAGAACCAAATGAATCTCTACATGCGTATTATGAAAGGTTATTGCAGGTGTTTAAGCAGTATAGTGGTTTTGAGAATATTGGTGATAAGGACATGGAACATTTTGTGTATCGGTTTGTATATGGTTTGAAACCAGAGATTAGTCAGATGATACAGCAGCATATGTTGTGTTGGCAAAGCAAGACAGTGGATGAGATTTTAAAGTATGCAAAATACTGCAGAGACGACATAGAAGCAAGGCGTAGAAAACTAAAAGAGAAAACGACGTGGGCACAGGTAAAGTTGGCAGAGCAACAGGAGAATAAACCCAATATTCAGGCTGATAATCAGGTGAAAGAGCAAAGTCAGAATGATCAAGTGGTGAATGGTAACAAATATAGAGGACGGATGAACAGAGTAGAAGCGAAAAAGAAGTTTCCTTGTCATGCGTGCGGAAAGCTTGGACATTGGAAGAACGAGTGTAAGAGTATTCAGAATAATAATGGGCCAAATCAAAATTTAATCCCACAGATGCAGAATGAAGTACTTATGAATCAGCAGCAGCAGGTAGTTACTCCACAATATCAGGTGCCACCAGATCCTATTCCAAACTTTGTGAACCATCAAAGGTTCAGTACAAACACCGGATTTCAAGGAGAAAGTGGTAAGAATAATAGAACAGTTGCGCAATATTTGTTGCAGAATGATGAGGAACATTCAGATTTTATGCAATGATGGTGCCTGAGGGGGGAGGAAGAGGAGTGCGTGCTTGGCGCATCCTTGCCGGTAGATCAGTCAGGTCCATTTGTTGATGGAAAAGTGGAAGGTAAAGACATCACTTTTCTATTGGATACTGGTCTACTGTGAGAACAGCAGACATCCCAAACCTACCCCTCTTGGGAGAATCAATACAAGTTGTAGGCCTGTCGAATAAACAGATTAGAACCCCGATCACAAAACGAATGGAGGTGCACATTGGAAACTTTAAAGAAATGCATCGGTTTGTAGTTTGTGATTCCAGTCCAGTAAATCTGTTAGGAAGAGATCTACTGTGCAAAATGAATTGCACGATCTATTGTACACCAGATGGTGTCGCTTTCCAGACCCCTGATGAAGATGTTATATACAAAATGATGCTAGTCAAGCAAGGAACAGAGGTAGATGAAATGTTTTCATTAATGACTGAAAATGAATTACCAGAAGAGTTGAGAGCCACAGTCAATCCGGAAGTGTGGGATTTTACTGGAAAAGATATTGGGCTGATGTCAAATATAGATCCAGTGAAAGCGACAGTGAAGGAAGGTGCAGTTTATCCAAACACACGACAATACAAGATGAGTCCAGAAGTAAAAGCAGGAATTATTCCAGAAATCGACCGAATGGTTAAACAAGGCATTTTAAAAGAAATAATGAGTAGTCCTTGTAATTCACCAATCATGGGACTTAAAAAACCTAGTGGAAAATATAGGATAGTGCAAGATTTACGAAAAATAAATAAAATTGTAATACCATGTTGCCCAATAGTACCAAATCCAGCAGTGATCCTTTATCAGATACCTTGGAATGCGGGCTGGTTTACAGTAATTGATTTATGCCAAGCATTCTCTTCTATTCCTTTGCACCCAGACAGCCAGTATCTTTTTGCATTTAAATTCGAGGATCGTATCTATGCATGGTGTAGAGTTCCTCAAGGGTACACAGAGAGTCCCTCGATTTTTAATCAGATCCTGAAAAAGTGTTTAGAGGCATTAGTCATGCCTGGAAATTCGGTTCTGGTTCAGTACATTGATGACCTACTGGTGGCATCAAGAACACGAGAGGATTGTGTCATTGACACAATTGCATTACTGAAACATTTGGCTGAAGGAGGACACAAGGTGTCTCCAGAAAAATTACAGTTCTGTCAACAAGAAGTTAAATATTTAGGGCATAAAATAGAAAGAGGAGTAAGAAAAGTGACACCAGAAAGAATAAAAATAATCAAGGAGATGCAACTACCTCAGACGCAAAAGGAAATGAGAATGTTTCTGGGAGTGGTTGGGTACTGTAGACAGTGGATTAACAGTTTTTCCATGCTAGCAAAACCATTGATACAATTGACACGAAAGAGAGCTAAAGATCCAATTAATTGGAATGATGAAAGTTTGGAAGCCTTTGTGAAATTGTGGAATTGTTTATGCAAAGCTCCTGCTTTGGGCATGCCTGATTATTCAAAAGAATTTACGTTGTTTTGCTGTGAGAGAGAAAATTGTGCACTTTCAGTTTTAACACAGAGACATGGATTGAGCCGACGTCCAGTGGCGTATTTTTCTGCCACATTGGATCCAGTGGCTTCAGCTTTACCTGGCTGCTTAAAAGCAGTAGCTGCTACTTGTATGAGTCTGGAGCAAAGTGAGTCAATAGTGATGGGACATTCAGTAAAGGTCTATGTTCCACACTCAGTTGAAATTCTTTTGACAAGAACACAACATCTCACATCTAGTCGGCTGACTAAGTGTGAAAGAGTGATTTTGGGAGCAGAAAATGTGACAGTAATAAGATGTACGGTTATGAACCCTGCCACATTATTGCCAGACGCGTGCAATGAGGAAGTAAGAGATGAAATTGATCATGATTGTTTGGATGTGACTGAATTATGTACCAAGCCCCGTCCTGACATAAAAGAAACACCATTAAAGGAAGCTGATCATGAGTTATTTGTGGATGGGTCCTGTTTGAGGATAGAAGATGGAGGATTAAGTGCTGCATATGCTGTATGTAAGATAACAGGGGTAATTGAAGCATCCTGTTTACCGAGAGTCAAATCTGCACAAGTAGCCGAATTGGTGGCCTTAACAAAGGCATGCAAAATTGGGGAAAATTGGAGAATAACCATATTTACGGACAGTCAATATGGTTTCGGGGTTGTGCACGATTTTGGCCAACTCTGGATGCAGAGGGGATTTCTGACTTCTTCAGGATCTCCTATAAGAAACAGTAAAAATGTGAAAGATCTGCTGGAAGCATTACAATTGCCAAAAGAAGTAGCAGTTGTTAAATGCGCTGCACATCAGACAGGAAATGACTATGTGGCAGCCGGCAATAGATACGCTGACCAAATTGCTCGCTATTGTGCGAAAAATACAATGGCCATAAACAGAAAAGTTGAAACGGGTGAAACCAGCTGCCAACTTATGTTCTTCTCAATCCCAGAAACATGGGATGAGATTAGACAGTTACAAGAAGAAGTTGAGGAAAAAGAAAAAGAAATTTGGATAAAAGCAGCCTGTACAAAAAGGTCAGAGGATGAAGTATGGGTGTACCTAGATGGAAGACCAGTCATGCCAGATTGTTTGCTCTCTTAAATGGCAAGAGTATATCATGGAGCAACACACATAGGGAGAGATTCGATGATCAGATTATTCAGACAGAGTTGGTATAATCCAAAGTTCAGGGTAGTCGCAGAAAGCCTTTGCCAGAGATGCTTAACATGTCAGCAGCAAAATCCAGGCAGGAAGACAGTGGTTAGCTGGGGAAAGATTGGAAAGGCAGAAGGACCCTTCACCAGGTTGCAGTTAGATTTTATTGAATTACCTCCTAGTAATGGATTAAAATATTTACTTATCATAGTGTGTATGTTCTCGAGATGGGTGGAGGCATAACCACCAGAAGAAATGACAGTCTTACAGTTGCCAAATTACTGTTGAGGGAGTTGATTCCTCGTTTCGGTTTTCCAGTCACTTTGGAATCAGATAGAGGACCTCATTTTAATAATGAAATAATTCGATTAATCTGTGCTGCATTTAACATCGAACAAAAACTGCACTGTGCTTATCGTCCAGAGGCTTCTGGAATAGTTGAACAGCTAAATGGCACAATCAAGTCAAGATTAGGGAAAGTGTGTGCATCCACGATGGTGAAATGGCCAGATGCATTACCTCTTGTATTGATGGGTCTCAGAAGTATTCCTGGCAGAAAGACAGGAATGAGTCCTCATGAGGTTCTCATGGGAAGGGCAATGAGGCAAGCGTTTATTCCTGGAAACAAATTAATGAGTATAACTGATGATCTGGTATTGGACTATTGCAAAGGATTGGCTGAAATGGTGCGTTCTGTCTCTCACCAGGTTGGAGAAGACGCAGTTGAAAGACAGCCTGACCAGGCACATGATTTGAATCCTGGAGATTGGGTGCTAGTGAAGAAACACGCAAGGAAGTTGTGTCTAGCACCAAGGTGGGATAAACCGCGTCAAGTCATACTGGTCACTACCACAGCAGTGAAGTGTGCAGGTTTGCCCAATTGGATTCATGCTAGTCATACCAGAAGAGTACCAAGCCCATCAGAACAACAAGAGCAACCACTGACTGAGCAGGCTGAAACGTCAGAAGTTGAAAGCTGTGAAATTGAAGAGTCTAGAGTGATAGATTCTGAAGAACAACTGAATGACGAACAGCCAGGTACAAGTCAGGAAGATTGGATACCAATAATTGAAATACCTGATGATGCTGTCGAAACAAGAAGAATAACAAAACTGAAAAGGCAGGAAGGTAGACAGGAAAGGACAGGGGAAGAAGAACACACTCAGGTTGAGATAAATAAAGACATTCAGGAACCTGAGGAGGGAAAGGCAGAAATAGAAGAACAAGTTCAGGCAGAAGAAGGACAATCAGAAATAAGACCTGAACAGAATCAGGTAGATCTAGAAGAACAAGTTCAGGCAGAAGAAGAACAAATTATAATAAGACCTGGACAGGTGCAAGTAGAGGAAGGACCAAACACAGAAAATAGAGAACAAGGACAGATTGTGCCTAGATTAAGTGAAAATAAATGGATTCTAGAAGAAGATAAAGAAGGTGAAAGTGCAGTTCAGGTCAAAAAAGTTAGAAAAGGAGACAGTTGGCCAGTAGGCGTGAAGAAATTAAAATATTATTTGAGAAAATCAGAAAAGAACCCAGAACAAGTAAATGAAGTCACAAGTCAAACACAATCTAAGCAAACTTTAGTAAAACTCACTCGAAGAAGCCCAAGACTGAGAAGTTTAAACAGAAAATACAAGGCCCCTGAGTGGACTTACGTTATACTTGAAGAATTTGAAAACGTAGGTTTAAGTGAAGAAACAGAAAGGGTTCATGTTGCACAGATTGATGAAAGCAAATTGAGACCTCCTTAAAAGAAAAGAAATTTAGCAGACAAAATTTTCTCAGATTAAAATGGCAGAAATTAAAGATACCGAAAGACCAAAACGAGGTTTAAAAAGAAAATGTTTTAGATTTTGTTTTTGTAGTATTTTATTGATAGTATTAGTATGGTTATTCCTAACAGTAGGAGTACCTTTGTTAATGAAAACAAGTGATAAAAATAATACTATTACTAATGAAAAGGTAGATAGAATAAAGGGAACTAAAATAGAAATAGGGGTAGAAGATGAGGCAAATTATCATAATGAGTCAGATTATAATATGTCTTCAAATGTGTTTGCTAGATTGTTATTTGAGTATGTTAAAACAATGGAAATTAGAAATTGCTATGTTTGTATGAAGTTACCTTCATCAGTATCAGAAGGGTGACATATCACCATATACCTCTAACATATGGTGTGTCGTAGTATTTTATCAAGTTTATTTTATGCTACAGGTAGACTTCAGTATTTTTATTGAAATCTAGATGTAGTATTTTCAGAATTGCCTATTTGAGAGAAAATGAATCCAGTAGCTAGTAGTAAGAATGCACAATTTATGGGTGAATTCTTTTTAACAAAGAGTTCAATAGATATAGCTCGAGCACACGAAAATAATTTAACATGTACATTACGTGAAGAAGAAAAGGAGTTTTTGACTTTAGTAGAAGAAAGGAGACAGGATTTAATAAAGAAAGCTGCTGAACAGAAAATCCATGTACCTCCATGGGTTGGGAAAGAGGGAATCTATGCAAGTGGCAAAGCTCATGCTGCGATGTCCCTGGATTTTGTGAAAAAGGGAAAGTTCTGCCTCCATAGATTAAAGACAGATTATAATAATAATTACATTGGTTCCAGTGAGTGTGAACACAACTTCCTAATTTTAGGTGGGTGGGGACTAAAAGGTAGAACTGATCCTGTATTTCCAGGAGTTTATTATGTCTGCGGGAACAATGCCTATTATAGGTTACCTGCAAGATGGTACGGGAGCTGTTATTTTGGAATCGTTTTCCCGAAAATATACCATGTGGACAGAATCAATGGAATCAATGGAAAATCTAATGAACTAATACGAAGAAGAGCTAGTTTTTCTGAAATAGTAGGAGATATATTCAGTGCATTGATACCCTCAGTTGGAGTCATTCTAAATTCGCAGAAAATTTGTAAGTTATCGACCATAGTTGATCGTCTTCCTACAGACACTGCAGGAGGATTGTTGATGATTAACACAGAGATGGTTGCAATCAGGTCTATGGTTTTACAGAACCGTCTTGCTCTTAACATTTTATTAGCAAAAGAAGGTGGAGTCAGTGGTATGTTGAAAATTCAACATTGCTGCACTTATATTCCGGACAAGAGCAGAGAAATTAAAGGATATATTGAAAACATTACAAGAATGCATAAAGACTTGACCCAACTGGAGGTTGATAGTGTGTGGGGAAAACTAACAAAAAGCATAACATCAATAGGGATTTGGTTTACTAATTTTGGGAAAAGTTTTCTAGGTCAAATAATATTACCATTAGTTGTGATAATAACAATAGCAATGATAATAATGATTACATATAAATGTTGCAAAAATAGAGGGAAAGGAAGAATACATCTAGAAAGAGAAGGAAAAGGAAAGAAACGGAAGAGAGAATATGAGGAGATACAACTAGAAGAAATGAAAGGAAAGATATATAAAAAGCTGAAAGATTTAGAAGGAAAAGAAGTAACAAACGGAAGAATGAGAAAGAAATAGAAGATTGAGATGTGCTAAAGTTGGCATCTGGAATGGGATGGGTAATTTTGTGATGGCTTAAAATGCCATCAGAGAGGGGATTAATGGAGCAAGGACTCGTAAAGGAGACTTGCTTGGAAGCAATCCTCTCGTTTACCCCGCTAACGAATTACTAACAACGTCTTGTAAATAATAACACACAAATACAGAAAACACATGGGTTAGAGAAGCTTGCATATGAGTTTTACTAACGCTAACAATATGAACAAAGGACTAAAATCGCTCTAACTGGGAAATCTTTACCGCGCATGAGTCAACTGCATCTACGTAGTATGACGGTACTAATGCTTGGAGGGAAATTCTAGCGCATGTGCAGAAGGCATTAAAATGGAGTCTTGAAGACTCATGTGCATGGCATCTGCTTAGCCAAAATGAAAACCAGCTATTTTACTAATGCTAACGCGGGGAAAGTATTAATAAGTAAACAGGGTTAGAGTAGAGAGGGGTGGTATACAGTGAAACCATTTATTTTTTAAAGTAACATTTCTTCTTTTGACTTTATTATTAGTGCGCATTTGGGCCTTTCACGTTTGTCTGAATTGAGCCGACTGATTCAAGTTGCGCATGCCTACACGAGAGCGAATCCGGAAGGATGACCAAAGTTTTGACAGCCATCCAAGGACGAAAATGACGTGCCCTGTGAACAGTGGGTGAAGAGTTCAAGCAAGAATTCTTGTATTCAGAATGTTGAAAAAAATGTAACAAATAAAGTTTGGATATGTATGGGAACTGAAGCGAGGAATAAAGTTTAAAGGGGATGGGTTTACGAACAATAGTTCAATGGAAATAAGTAATATGTAAGCATGGTGTGATGATCGTCCCCCCTTGCCTGACCAATCAGAATACGTATTTTTGCAATATTGAAACTTTAGTGGGTGGTCCATGGTCAACGAAAGGTATAACTGAGGTAATTTTAGTTAGTTAGTTAGCAGAAGAGGGATCATCATCGATGCTGGAAGTCGAGAGCTCGGGATGCTGTGGGTGGTGCTGATGCTGAAAGGGACGCTGTGAGATGCTTATGAAGACTCTGAATGCAGAACCATCTATCTTTAATTAATTGGGTTAGACAAGAAGATCGGGAAGAAACTCGAGGAGGAAGAGAGTGTCAGAGAGGGGTGCGACACAGTTGTCGGTATTTTAGAGAGGTTAAGTATCCTGTCCTGATTCCTGTCCTGAAGTCTTTGTCTCCTGATCTATCCCGGGGGACCCCTACCAGCCCTTTTGGCCAGAGGGTTTGGTCTTCACACCATCCTTGGTAACTATAAATTCATGGTATTTGTTGATGCTCTTCTCTCTCTGTCCTCTCCTTTCCAGGAAAAGTTATTGTATGTGTGTGAAATATTTCCTTAATGAAAGATTTGGTTTGCAATCCTATGAATGAGGGTGTTTGTACTGTAATTTGAAATGGTTCACATTCACTTATTTTAGATAAAGATTTTAAAACTTCCAGAGTCTGTGGTCATTTTCTTTAATTAAAGAATAATCAATAAGTTAAGTTAATTATCACCATCAACTAGTTCAACTAATGGTCCATTGACCAGAGGAAAGCACTTTTTGATCAGTGAAAGGTTAGTTAGGAATGAGAAATAACTAATCCTGAATAAAAATAAATATAAACTAAACACAGCGGTCTACTTGGATCTGTGTAAGTGTTTATGGGCCCAGGTGAGTATATGGTAGTGAGTATCTGTTGATAGTACACCGCTGGATCAACAGCATTGGACAATTTGATTTGTATAACTTTCTTTTCCTATTTTTTTTTCTAATTTAAGTAAATAATGAAGACATTCATCATTAACAATCTTTTTTTGTGGCCTTCCTGTGGACAGCTTTAGCTTCTGTCAGAGACAGCACTGCAACAACTACTTTAGCATATAATTAGAGTGGTCTTCAGGACAGCCCGTAGCTTATGATTGGTTGAATTTCCTCCCCATTCTTGTGTATGACTATCATACCCAGAGTATATTACTTTCACCCACTTTTTTTATTGGACACATGCATCCTTCCACTGCTGGTGTCGTGGAACTATTTTCTCTTTTGCATGTTTCTATAGCAGTTGACATTACATTCAATGAAAGTATAGGGCCTTCACCTTTTTCCCTGGTATGAAGGCTTCATCCTTCATTCTCTCTATCACTGCAGCTCTCTTTCTGTCCCTGGTGATCTCTTTTACCCACCTCGAGCACCCCTACTTCTCCTCTCACTTATTACTTCTACCCATGGTAGACTTGGGCCACACACTAGTGCTTTCCTGCCCTTCCCTCCTTGCCAATGTCCAGATTCCTTATTGGAGCCCGGACATAATAAAGATGCCTGGTCACCGCTGCCATCAGCTTGTTATAGTGCAATCCTAGCAGGATCTAGTGTGTAGTGTAGTTCCTATAGTACCCCTGCAGGACCTGCACTTTTGGATAACATACACTGTGGGCCTGATGGCAGACTGATTCGGAGCACCCCCACCACGTATGTTAGCCTGTTTGCATTAGCTAGCTCACAGTGCCACTAGAATCTCCTTTTTATCAGAGAGATTAGTTTTTGGCAACCTCAGAACACGACAACCCTGATTCCTCAGACTTGTGGAAACAATGTACTACTTTTCGCTCAGTCACTGGTGCTTGCTCATTTGGTCTCAGAGAGTTACACAGAAGAAACAGTTGAGCGTGTTAACAATAAGAATTTATTGCACAGTTGTTCTTCTAGTATAAAATATATGTGCTGCGACAACTGTTAAACAGTAGCAGAGATATATGATCAGCAGTACAGTGAATAGAAAAGGATAGTACAGTTCTACCATTTTGCAATAGTCATGAACATATACATGAATATAAAATGCATTTATAAAATAAAGCGCATACTCCTATGATGCCTGTCTAGATGTACCTAAGTGTACCTAGCATGTGAGTAGGTGCGAAAGAAGCCAAGAATCCCACTAGGATTTAGTCAAACCCCATTACCTGAATAATGAAAGTGTGGGACCTCGTCCTGGTCTCGAGTTGGACACCCCGCAAGGGATAATTAGACCACTGTCAGCTGGAGCGACTGCATGCAGGAGCCTCAGCGTCTCTGGTCAGTGTGTCGGCCTGGAAATCTCGGTTCCCTCTAACTACTGATAGCAAGAGGTGCTGTATTTATACAGAAAAGTATAGAGTCCCTTTGTCCCTTGTGTCTTGTGTTAGCCATTGTTGGGTATGAAGATGACGTATGGGATGAACCAGTTACGTAGATGTTTATGCAGGTGGATTCTAGCCCCAGCCTGGTTTCCTAGAACTCTTATGAATATTTAATCATACTGGATGAGCACATCGAAGATGGTATAGGAGGCCATTGTTTGGGAAAAACCCTCCTTCTGTACCCAAACCACAGTCTAGATAAGGTTCAGCCCTCAGCGCCCGTTATTGTGGAGAATAGGGAACTAATGTAGGTGAAAGATGATGCCTATATTATGGCATCTCAAACTATGCCTATATTAGGGCATCTATATGAAACATAACAAGTGCACATGAAATCCTAAGGGCAAGTACATGCCCATCTTCTTCAGCAGTTTGCATTTATTCCTTTGTTTAGTTTTTATGTTGCCTGGTATTGTTTTAATGAAATTGTTCAGAATATTTTATCAAGGCAATTATCTGTTTGCAGTTCTGGAGACTATGCATTTTGGCCTAACCTTCACACAAATTATGAGATTACTTTACACAAAACCATTGGTGAAGGCCGAAAACTGTCTGGGAAATATCTGAGGAATGGGAACTGAAGAGGGGCAAAAGACAAGGATGCTTGCTGCCCCCATTACTATTTGCTTGGGCAATAGAAGCAATGGCATGTTAATTCAGATCCTAACTGAACAATTTGGCAATAACAATTCACAACCAGAAGCATGTAGTGTTTCTTTATGAGGAGGATTTGCTGCTTTATTTTAACAAGACCAGCAGAGGCTATGTCACTGCAAATAAGAATGTGGCAACAGTTTGGTGCACAATCTGGATTCTGCATAAACGAACAGAAGATGCTCCTGTTTCTTCTGGGAGGTTTAGTCACTACACCTGTAAATAGACTCTCACAGATGGAGATGCCCTGGAAGTTAGAGGCCTTTACATGCCTGAGGATCATGATGACACACACAGAAAGTAAATGACATGATTAAACATGGTTAGGCATTTCAAAGACATAAATAAATCTGTATCCGGGCCTTGCTTCTTCGTGGTCGGACCTCAATCGCACGTAGGTACCGGTCAAGTACAACCTGCTGACTGTAGTTGGTGCCTAATGTTTTTTGGTGCCATTTTCATTTAAAACTTTAAAACTTCCTATTCTAGGTTCCCCTCATTGACTTTTTGTTGTTTTGGTGTAATTGTCTTAATTAAATTCATTAAATTATTCTCTATGTTTATAAATTGTAGTGGAATTTCTATTGTATTGTGTTTTTGATTTTATAATTGTTTTGGTACTTCTGAATGCATTAAACATTTTCTTACGTTAAGCTTGTCTGCTCTGTGCCATAGCTACCAGGAGATTAAGCTCAGGTTTAAATTACTGAAACCCTTACTGGATTTATCAAGAATAGTGACCTTATTATTTGAGGTGGACTACCATCCACCCCAACTAATAATCCGCTTTCTCCAAGTACATGTCTGAAAAGTGTTCTGCTCAAGGTACGGCAAGAAACTACCATACACAAGGGACTTGTGTCCTGGTAACATCCTGAGTTTGAGCTGTTAAATGCGAGCTTAGATATTTCTAAATCAAGAGCAGAGGGGTCAATGGCAGCTGGAGACCTATACGAAAGTAGCTCCTTGGACTCACTGGAGGGAGTTATGGAAGCCTTCCAAACAGATGCAAGGAAATTTATCCCACATCATGCTATGCGTACAGTAGGGAAGCAGGTTTGGAGGGAAATCCCAAAAATTCAATGAGCATCAAATACATTAGAGCTGATACGTAAAGCCTATCAAGACAGGGGTACTATCAACCAGACTATGTTGCCATAAAAGCTGACACGATTAAACAACAACTAAAAGCACAAATGAAATGGGAGACAGACTGCGAGGTACAGTTAAAAGATAGACAATGACAGGCGACTGTTTCCCTAATACTCAAAGGGTCCAGTAATGCTAGATTCCATCTTTTGCGCTTCAATTTTGTACATACAACATATTTTACCCCAGTAATGCTCCATACTATCGATCCCTCAAGAGATGTCTGTGGCCCTAAATACAGGATACAGAAAGATACATTTTATCATCTTGTATAGGTCTGTCCCTGGATAGTTGAATACTGGAAAACCGGGTTAAACAGATAAAATATGCATACATGGATCCCACTCAAAGTGTACCCACAGACAAGTTTCATAGGCAGAGATGTGTAAAAGTAAAATCAATTAATTGGTTAAACTAAACCCAAGCCTGAAGAATGGATCAAAGACGTACCTGAATGAACTGTGACTGAGCAATTTAAGATGAAATTTACCTCAGCCAATGAGAAATTGCAAGAATATTTGGACACTTCGAAAACACTGGCTGGAAATGTGATATACCACCCGGCAGCAGACCCCCATGCACATTAATGTAAGACTAGAATAGTGTTAGAAACTGGGTTTTTGGTTGACTCGGGTATGAGCCCTGGTCAAGCAGCAACCACAATCCTAGTTAAGTTAAGAGGCAGGCAAACCCTAAATTAACCTGTGCTCACCCTCTGGTAGCTTGACACAGAGAAGCCAGGCTTAACTTTAGAGGCCGTGTGTAAAGTATTCATGCAACACTTCAAACAGTAAATCAGTGAAAACACTACAGAAAAAGATTCCACAGTTAGCAAAATAACTCTAATTTTAATAAATAAAACAAGACAAAAATGACAAAAATCCACTTAGTAGAACTGGACAGACTGAAGTTTGAAGTTTTCAAGTAAAACAGCATCTAGAAGTAAAAAGCGATATTGGGGAAATCTGGTAGCGCTGGACCGGGACAAAGTCACAAGTTCAGGTTGACCACGATGGAGTGTGTGCCGGCTACAGGGACCCAGTTTGGCCAGCTCAACAAAGTACCTTAAATACTGAGCGTGTGACTTTGGCCTGGTCCAGCGCACGCAGATATCCAGAGTTGGCGCTTTGGCCTTCTTGGGCACTATTTTCACTGAAATCTTTAAAATTGCATATCTCATGTTCAACTGACTGGATTTTTGTCGTTTTTTTTTTTCTCCTTTTATTAAAGAACGTTATATTTTTTCCAACTTGGTGTGGTATCCTTTTTTGTATGGTGTTAACTTTTTAATTTGTTACTGTTTGAAGTGTTGCATAAATACTTTACACATTGCTTCTAAGTTAACCTAGAGTGCTCTGTGCCAACCCACCAGAGAATTGAACACAGGTTAATTTAGCGTTGACTTCTGCCTCCCATGATTGTGGTTGCTGCTTGATCAGGGCTCACACCCCAGTCAACCAACACCTCAATTTCTAACAGCACTTATTTTACTTAACATGAAATTCCAAGATTACACGAATGACACAACCATAATGAACATTTTTCACTCCCTGTACAAGTCTATCAGAATTGTAGTCCAAGAGTAATTTGCGTCATGATTTTGGGAACAGCCAGGTCTTTGCAAACTTTGTGAATGCTAGATGTCTGTTGATTATTCCTATTTCTCTTTTGGATCATATTCCCCAGCCTGCATATCTGTACAGAGAAAGAGCTCCCAATGTATTTTTTTTTTTTTTTTAAATTAAGAATTATCAGGAGAGGAGCTATTTACAATCTGAGGTTACTTCTTTGTATGTATTGTTTCAGTTTTAATTGTAAAAAGATTGGTCCTGTCCCATGTTTTGACTTGTGTGCAATTAAGAAAGCATTTAATGAGATATTTATTGCAGCTGGTAACAAGAGCAGAGCCTTGAGTACACAGGCAATTCAAACTTGTCTGCTCACAGTTAGGACTAGATCTGGCTGCAACTTTCTGGATTCATTGAAGCTTGAAATTAAAAATCAAGAGAGACGACATAAAGCCTATTGGCATAATGAAGGTATGACAACAATAATGCAAGTTATGCCTTATCCTGTCAGAAGTGAATGAAAATATATTGTACTCTTCCTATCTTTTAGGACACTTCTCCTTATTTTTTTGGGTTTGGAGTGCAAGGTTTTAATCCTGATTACACTGAGTTATTTCATCCCAGGCATTATTGTTGCTAGTAGTTCTACCTTTAGAAGCCAACTGAATGTACAGTCATAATTTTACCAGCTCTGAAAACTCAGGGAGCTAGATATTGGGTGTTCCATCCAGTTGTAAGATGATGTTGGTGTTGCCAGCATAGTTGTATCAAGTAAGCTTAGAGAAGTTTATGAGATCAGAGAGTGGGGTCAGGTTTACATTAAAAAAGAGGGGAGCAGTTGTTTTGCCATGGGATACGGTTCTAGGTCAGAATATCATATGCAAACATTTTGTTTGGCAAAAGTTTCATCACCTAATTATCTTTTGCAAAACTATTGTCCTGCTGGGTATATTATTAACTCCAGTGGGGCAATATTTTTGTAAATTATATTTAGGACACAATATTTATGTCAAATGATATTTTGCCAATGATAGTCAGGTGCCACACCTTGGGGCAAGCTTAACCAACAGGTTAATGATGAAGAGCAGAACAGAGGAAATGTGACAATTTGTGCTCTGTCTTTTAAGTCGTACTTTATCAAAAGTTGAAGACATAGGCACAGATTCCTGCGTCATAGAGTCTGAGTGCTAATAGTTGTTGATAGACAGTGTCAAAGACTAATAAAAAGTTGAGTTGGACTTTTGTAGTGATTCCATTAGTGTCAACTAATTGAGGACGTCCCAGATGTAGATAAATGCTGATTCAGCATGTCTAAATCCTGTTGGTTTGTCCTAAAAGGGTTTGTTTTCTTCAATGAAGTTAGAGAGCTGGGAGAAAACTGTCTTTGCAAGGAGTTTAGCTAGGAAACAGGAACTAGATTTTGGTCTGTAATTTGCTCAATCATACTGGTGATCTCCCTGCTTAAACAGGATTACTTGAATGTTACTTATTTTTGGGCCACTCAAGAACTCATCAGTTGCTAGAGAGGAATTGCTGACCATTGTCTCTAGTATGGCAGCAGTGGATTCTACGAGAATGTGTTTGAAAAGCTTAAATGCCATGATGCTGCTGGCAGGTCTGCAAAATATATGCATTTGACTAGCTCATTGGGTTCCTGTTTTGTTAGCAGGATGCAGGAGTGGAATTTATGTTATAAGATGGGGTTATGGTCTTCAGTGATAATATCAATGGCAGGAGGTTATTGCATAATTTCAGATGAAGTGAGATTCAAGATTATTCGTTTTTTTAATGAAGTGATTTGCCAAGAAATGGGAGAGCTCCTGGATGAGTTTTCGGCTAGTTGAAGTCGATGCTTGATTACAGGATGCAGCATCAATTTTAAAGAGATCTTTATCTGGGCATGCATAATCTTAAAATGTAGGAGGAAGTGAGACTTCCTGCTTCTCTTGATGGAAGATTAGTAGATTCTGTCCTGCCTTTAAAGACACTTTGTTTTTCTAAGGTTGTGCATTTTACCCCATTCTCTTTCCAAACATTTTGTTTCAATTTTATAAAGTAGGGCATCTAATTTGAATCAACGCACCTTCTGCCAGTGCAAACACAGATGGCTGTTTTGAGGGAGACAGACATGTCAGAAGCCCTGGTAGTCATTGACTGAAGTGTGTGTTATGGACATAACCAGGTGCAGGGGCAGAAAAGTACAGGAATTTGCTTTTAAGGAGTTTATGTTGAAAGTCTTCCAGGGTGAAGGCGTAGTTGTGGTAGGGTCTTTGGATGACTGCGTTGCCATAGTGAGATTGTGATTGAAATTAATGATGGGGTGTTTACTCCATGAAGTGGAATTGCTTCCTGTGACTGAAATTAGACCTTTTGGGGTGAAGATAGCACCAAGGGATTGGCCTTTTCATTGGGTAGGTCCTGTGACCTGTAGATGGAAATTGAGTGCTTCACTACTACTGAGAAGGTATGCGGTCTGGTGTGATGCTGTGTTTTTTAATTAGGTGTTGACATCTCCTAAGATACATGGAATCACATAGTCCATAAATATGTTTGATATTGAGTCCAGAAGAAGACCTTTAAAAGCTGGGTTGTAAGAGAGGTATTTTGAGGAGAAGAAAGGATTCAGAGAAAACCAAGGATGATGAGCAACAAACAAGCAATGATTTGTATTCCAAAACTGAGCAGTGTTTAATAGTAGAATGCATACAGTAGTATTTGCATCACCACTAGTACTTTACCACTATTATTCTTAATTGGCTGGTTCCTGAACAGGGTCAGGTATCCATTAGGGATTGCCTTAAGTAGTATTGTGCATCATCATTTAATAGCTAGGTTTCACTGATGAAGAGTATATCCAGGTTGTCATCTAATAGATGGCAAGCATGTGTTCTGTTTTTTATCAGCGATCTTGTGTTGATTAGCATGCAAGATAAGTGATGCTTGCATCACAAGCTGGAGGGTGTTATCACTGAAGAAGGTGTTATCGCTGGTTGGTTATGTAATAATGATGATTTCTCTTGCTGTAGGCACTGTGGGCAGCAATTGGGTGACGATGAGAACAACTCTGGATCTAAAATTTCTGAGAAGCAATCTGCTGCTTCCTCTAGTTGACATGGCATTTGAGTTGGGAGTGTTTGTTCCTTTTGTTTGGTTTGTTGAGGCACCTTCAGTCGGCAAATTTCAGTACATAGGCCTTTTTTGATGGAGTTGATTGTGGCTGTAGGTATGGTTTTATTGGTACTGTTTGTGTTATGGAAGATTGTGCTAAAGGGATGTTTTTGCTGAAGTCCCGAGGTCTAGTCTGGTGACTTAGTTGGTGAATAAGACTGATGACAGGTTCTCAAGTTGATCATGCAGGCAAAGTTGTGACTTTTTTGGTTTTAATTGAATAGGGGACTCATCAGGACCAAATGGGAATACAATTGGGTAGGTGCAGGGGAGAATAGGAGGTACAGTTGGTATAGACCTTTGATAATTGGATACCAAAGAGATGTGTGATAGAGGACAGAGAAGAGAATGTATGAAGTAAAGCACAGAATTGAGTCAGAGAGCAATGAAATGTTTTGAGAGATAGAGGATCTGAAAAAACATGGATGGTGTCTTTTTAGATGTACAATGTATCCAACAGCCTTAGTCAGGGAAGGTGAAATGAATTAATTAGCAAGATGATGTTGATATTTTCAGAAGGAGGTACAGGTGATAACTGAACTGAGTTGTTGTTGATTGATAGGGAGAGCAGGCAGAGGTATTCTGACAATCAGAGTTGGTTGATTGAAGCAGTGTGTTAGTTTGTATTGTAGTAAAGGGACCTGTTCATGGGGCAAGAAAGATTGTCTTTAGGGAAGCAAGGCAGGGTAAATTGGGAGGAGTTTAGGAGCAGAGGGGTGGCATGTATCCTGGTAGAAGGTATGAAAGTAGAAGGATGGACATGGAAGGGTTTGTAGGTGGGGTATGCCACTTATGGTATTACATGTGTTGGGTGTGACTCTAAGGAATCTGTATTTGCAGGCTAGAGGATTCTCATTTACAAAATTTTTAATGGTTCTTGTTGGATGATAGCATTTTTTGCCATTGTATATAACACAAAGAATAGGCACTAACAGTCACACTCTCTGGGCACTTTCTGATTCCACCCTGTATCAAGAGGTCAGTAAATAAGTGAAAGTGTATACAGTCTTTGCAAAGTGAGCCGTGCACCACGTGAGAACTCTGGGAGTTAGTTTGTGTTGCCTTACAGACAGGTACCAGCTCTGAGTGGCCAATATTCTTTAACTAAGAGATGTTAGTTGCACATTCACATTACTTTATACTTTCACAAGACAGTATGTAATAAGTACAATTAATATTTCAGTTTTTACGACTCAGAACAAGTATTTATTTTACTATCTGATTTTTCATCTTTATCTTTAAGTTATAGAGGTTGTTGTATAAAACTATTTCTCCTGAACTTCATAGCCAAAATGTATTTAGTACTCTGACAGACTTTCTCAAAACAAGTTGAGAGCAGGTATCAGTCAGACAACCACATGAATACATTGTCCAAACTAAAGAACTGCTAGGTGTAAAGTATAGTCTTGCAACATCTGTGTCACTCTAATGTAGTTGGAGCCTACAAATGGGTCGTTCTGGACAAATGGGCCATTTGATTACTGGGATAACAAATACAGCAGTTGGAAGGAAATATGTTACATTTACGTGTTCTTTAGTTGGGAGGGGGTGGCATTCATAGGGATTCCTGAATGTACATATCCTCCGAGAGTGCCTTGAAGAAATATGTGCAATGCAGTACATATGCATTTACCTAAATAACATATAGAGAAATATAATAATGATAAATAAGTCATTTTTGCATCATTCAGAAATGAATGGTCAAAAGATTCAAGAACAGTTGTAGTGTGGTTCTTTAAAGATGAGAGGGAAGTCAAGATTGCGATTCAAAGAGGATTTCTAGAAATGCCTAACGAAACACCATTGGGTAAAAGAGGGTAACTGAAGGGGGCATGGGCATGCTCAACAGATGCATATGAACTCTGTTGTTATTAAGGTATCATAGATTTACGTGGGAACAGTATGGAAGCACTTGCCACCGTTGTCCAAGCACAGCAGCCACATTGTATTTTCTAAAGGCGAACCGTGATAGGATGAAGGTGGAGTGGGTTAGGGTAGGGGCTCAGGGAAGAGATCCTGTTGATACAGATGATTCCAGTCACTCTCCAAGATGCACAGATGATGAGATGAATGAACAACATCTCTGAGTAATTGATTGCAAACCTACCTGAAAGATAATCTGTCCTTTACTTACGGCTGAGAATGCGTTGTCCGATTCTATTCAGGTTATGAGGGGAAATTTGGAATCTCAGGAATAGAAGGCAAGTCACTTTTGGGCTTGACTATAAAAAGAAAGCACTTAATTATTCACATGTTACTCAAATTCTACAACATATCAACATTAGTACTTCACATTCTCAACTCAAGCTCATGCAAACGTACACAATACCTCTTGTTTTGTTCTCTTTTGTGAATTTATCTTTTAAAGGGAGGATTTCATCAGACTGTTCTTCATGTATTCAATAGTATAAATGCCTTGAATAATAAACAATAGTCTTGTCTCTAGATTGCCTTGCACCATGGTTGGTCTCCCACAAGTTCCTTGTACCAGTTCTTATCCCTTTGAACCTACTGCCACAAAAGATTTTAAAAGATGTGTTTTGAAATCCAAAGGTAAATCTTAAAATGTTATTTCTTACCAAAAGCTACTTTACAGAGATCCCAAGCTAAAAAGGTTATTCTACTCGATGTCCCCAAAACTTTATTGAACCCCCTTACCTTGAGGTAACAGATAGCAGATGTTCTTGTGAAGAAAATCAGGCTTGGCTCTTTTCCAACTCCCTCTGCTGCTCTGATCAGAAATTCACTGCATCGACTAGTGGTGAGTCATAGAGAGTGGTCCCTATTTAAGGCAGTTGTAGTCGATCTCACAAGGTTTCTTCAAGTCTTTCTGGATCTATAATGGCTGACACCATACTGGGCATGTTTTTATTATTTTACCCCAGCCTGTCTGAAAGTGCAATGAACTACAACGATTTCTGCCACAGAATATCTGAGACCCCACAGCTCCCATTTTAGGGTTATTCTTAACAGGTCTTGGGTGGCAGATAACATGCACCACGCTTTCAGCAGTGGTCCCAGAGACCTGGTGGGGCAACGGACACAGGGACATTCCTGAGGTCTGCCAGGTATGTGGAGGGTTCGGGGTTACTCTTGCAGCTCAATGGGATATAGGGTGCAAGGTCATGGCCAGAGGTGATGAGTCCCTGACAGTTATATATTGATTTATTGATATAAAAGCGAGAAATAATCCAAATTAAATAATTAAGGTATTTTACACCAACACTCAAGCAACAACAAAAACTGTCAGCGAAGATACCTTGTTCTTAATAAATGTACTGTTAATATGGATATCCATGCATTAATCGATAAAAATGAATTATCATCCCTATTAATAAAATCACCCGTCCCAAACTCCACATCTACCATGATACGCACGTATGTAGTCCCTGTGACCTAGGTCCGAGATCCCTGATTGATGGGTCACAACTGGGAGGGTGCGTGGCTGGCAGGCAAACACATGGGCAGGAGATTCTTGATCGATCCCACAGACAGGCGCAGTGACATCACAATGGTCATGGGAGATTTCCCCCAATAAAGCACGCATGGCCCGAGGGGATACCCGAGCTTCAGAAAACACCATGAATTCAGATGCCACATGAGTAAGGAACACATAGCCAATCAGGGCCTAGCACACATAGTGATCATGCGCTTCTCATGCAGGACATCTGGATACATTCACCACAGCCCACACTGTGTCCACGCAAGGTTGAGACCCACCTGTAGTAACCATTTGACCATTAATTTACGACTCTAAGGCAGCAACCACCATTCCTCAACATATATGGTACGTCAGATATGTTTATGGCTTGATGTAAAACTGTACAAAAGACTAACACAAACCCAATGTAAATTGAGACAGTCCTCAGACCTTGTGCCTGTAACTGTCTCCCGGCCGAATTGTTTAATTAAACAAAACTGTTCCTGTTTTACCAAACGCCTCTTTTCTTCTGTTTTTTTTAAAGAATTCAAACCCTAGCAACAGTACGACAAAGAAAATACTGTGCAACTGGTTTTTCTGAAATAATCTGTACAAGCTTCTGCTGGTGTTTGACTAATGTGTCCTGGAGTTAGCCTCTGGGGGCTATTGTTCATGAATCCATGTAAACAGAGCAGCGGGTCGTGTATCCTCTCAGGATAACTTTGTGCCTTTCTGATGTGGCAAAGGCTATACATCACTTGCTACTCATCAAAACTCAAGTGTCAAAACTAACGACTACCTTGAACTGCATATATCCCAATGCATTGACTGCGGACGGCTGGAACAGGCCTCTAGAAAGTGTCTTACTTCACCCTCTGAAAATGCTTATTCAAACTTTTCCCATCTGGGGAACTGGTGGCTGCTGAAGTCTAGAGTTAGCACTTGTGAGCTGTTGGGCACTAATTCATACAAAGACGCAGGAGCTCAAGTGCTACACAACAGAAGTTTCAGATCACTTCATAAGAAGAAAACACTAGTGCCATATCAAGATTCAACAAAAACAATCAAACCCTATGAACAAAACGGCTTGTACAGCATAAATCACAATCCGTTACCTGGGCAGGACTTGAACAGGCCTCAAAACAGTGTGCATTTCCGCTTCCTGAAACTGTTCATACGAGTGCTTGCCCCTTGGAGGAGCTTTTGGTTGCCTGTCAGAGCCTGGCAATAACACCTGTCAGCTGATGGGCACTACTTCATATAAACTAAGCAGCAGATTACGCCCCCAACAACATTTTATGCCATTTTGGTGAACTATGCTCTAGTGCCAGTTGCTATATACTACTGGTTGTGCATAAAGAACCAATTAACAACAAACAACACTTTGAGTAAAGCCTACAATGCATTGCATATACGACAATAAAATACCTGGGGATACATAGAACCGGCTTGTGCAATGAATCCTTTTGAAAATGTTTATAGAAGAACCTCCCATTGGGTGACCCAGTGGTTGGCTGTCAGGCATCGAGTTAGCACCTATGAGCTGCCAGTAGCTAATCCACAGAAACCGAAAAAAAGTCATTTTCCCCTCAACAGAACTTTTGGATGAGTTCATAGGAACAAAACACTTGGGGGCCGATTCCGATCTCGGTCGGAGGCGCACCCAACACCATTCGGTCGGGAAAAAAGCCATGCGAAAGCCTGTTTCCCGACCGATCCGTACAGCACACCGAACGAGTAAGTACGATGCGCACAACAGCAAAGAATCCGGCCGAGCCGTACTCACCCAAACCAGGTCCTGTTCCCCGACCGAGGCGAATCCGGAAACGCAGAATCGAGTCGCACGGAAGGAAAATGCAGCTCCGTCCGGCCGAACGAGTACGATGCGCTTCCGTACGCGCCGAACACGTCGCTACGCACGGCACGTCAAAGCATCCGGGAGAGGCGCACATAAGCTCCGATTCGCGCCACAACACGATCCACGGCTCCGAGACGAACACGCCAGCGACGAGGACGAGGCGAAGCGACGAGGACGACGCGGAGCAACGAGAAGGACGAACGACACGAACCAACCATGAATCCCTTCGTCCCGATCATACCAATATTCTACATTTACTACCGGAACAGGCACGGACGCGTACGGCGCAGAAGGTAAGCCAGACACCAACCACAAAACACATACAACACGTACACGACACATCACACACACACAGAGGGATGCAGAATATACTTACACCAGCAACAGCAGCACCATAGGGGCGGGATGCACATCACCAATGCCACATATGCACACAGGGGCCTGAATGCGCACCACCACCCCTACCCAGGGGGGCAGGATGCCTACCACTACTACCACCCTTAGCCAGGGGGCTGGATGCCTACCACTACTACCACCCTCACCGGGGGGGTGGATGCCTACCACTACTACCACCCTTAGCCAGGGGGGCTGGATGCCTACCACTACTACCACCCTCACCCAGGGGGGCTGGATGCCTACCACTACTACCACCCTTAGCCAGGGGGGCTGGATGCCTACCACCACCCTTAGCCAGGGGGGCTGGATGCCTACCACTACTACCACCCTCACCCAGGGGGGCTGGATGCCTACCACTACTACCACCCTTAGCCAGGGGGCTGGATACCTACCACTACTACCACCCTCACCCAGGGGGCTGGATGCCTACCACCACCCTTAGCCAGGGGGGCTGGATGCCCACCACTACTACCACCCTCACCCAGGGGGGCTGGATGCCTACCACTACTACCACCCTTAGCCAGGGGGGCTGGATGCCTACCACTACTACCACCCTTACCCAAGGGGGCAGGATGCCTACCACTACTACCACCCTTAGCCAGGGGGGGCTGGATGCCTACCACTACTACCACCCTTACCCAGGGGGGGGCAGGATGCCTACCACTACCACCACCCTTAGCCAGGGGGGGCTGGATGCCTACCACTACTACCACCCTTACCCAGGGGGCAGGATGCCTACCACTACTACCACCCTTAGCCAGGGGGCTGGATGCCTACCACTACTACCACCCTCACCCAGGGGGGCTGGATGCCTACCACCACCCTTAGCCAGGGGGGCTGGATGCCTACCACTACTACCACCCTCACCCAGGGGGCTGGATGCCTACCACTACTACCACCCTTAGCCAGGGGGGCTGGATGCCTACCACTACTACCACCCTTACCCAGGGGGGCAGGATGCCTACCACTACTACCACCCTTAGCCAGGGGGGCTGGATGCCTACCACCACCCTTACCCAGGGGGGCAGGATGCCTACCACTACTACCACCCTTAGCCAGGGGGCTGGATGCCTACCACTACTACCACCCTCACCCAGGGGGGCTGGATGCCTACCACTACTACCACCCTTAGCCAGGGGGGCTGGATGCCTACCACTACTACCACCCTCACCCAGGGGGGCTGGATGCCTACCACCACCCTTAGCCAGGGGGTCTGGATGCCTACCACTACTACCACCCTCACCCAGGGGGCTGGATGCCTACCACTACTACCACCCTTGGCCAGGGGGGGCTGGATGCCTACCACTACTACCACCCTTACCCAGGGGGGCAGGATGCCTACCACTACTACCACCCTTAGCCAGGGGGGCTGGATGCCTACCACTACTACCACCCTTACCCAGGGGGGCAGGATGCCTACCACTACTACCACCCTTAGCCAGGGGGGCTGGATACCTACCACTACTACCACCCTTACCCAGGGGGCAGGATGCCTACCACTACTACCACCCTTAGCCAGGGGGGCTGGATGCCTACCACTACTACCACCCTTACCCAGGGGAGCAGGATGCCTACCACTACTACCACCCTTAGCCAGGGGGGCTGGATGCCTACCACTACTACCACCCTCACCCAGGGGGGCTGGATGCCTACCATGACCCTTAGCCAGGGGGGCTGGATGCCTACCACTACTACCACCCTCACCCGGGGGCTGGATGCCTACCACTACTACCACCCTTAGCCAGGGGGGCTGGATGCCTACCACTACTACCACCCTCACCCAGGGGGGCTGGATGCCTACCACTACTACCACCCTTAGCCGGGGGGCTGGATGCCTACCACTACTACCACCCTTACCCAGGGGGGCAGGATGCCTACCACTACTACCACCCTTAGCCAGGGGGCTGGATGCCTACCACCACCCTTACCCAGGGGGGCAGGATGCCTACCACTACTACCACCCTTAGCCAGGGGGCTGGATGCCTACCACTACTACCACCCTCACCCAGGGGGGCTGGATGCCTACCACTACTACCACCCCCACTCATAGGATGGACAATGCATGACACAACCAGCACACCACAACCTAGGGAATGCAAGAAGAAGACATCCCCCAACACCATGACAAGCGTGTGTAGACTATGTCAAATGCCTACAACACCGAACATGACTTTGAACATACAATGTGACCCCCTAGCACATGTGCCACACATATATGTGTGTGGCACCCACAATGCAAGCAGGCCATGACCATTGTGGCAATGGGGTCCAAACCCCCATCATCACAGTGACCAAAATGTAAGTGTGGGGTCCATAGCTGAAGCACACTTTGAACATTGTGGCAATGGGGTCCAAACCCCCATCATCACAGTGACCAAAAGGTAAGTGTGGGGTCCATAGCTGAAGCACACTTTGAGCATTGTGGCAATGGGTTCCAAACCCCCATCACCACAGTGACCAAAATGTAAGTGTGGGGTCCATAGCTGAAGCACACTTTGAACATTGTGGCAATGGGGTCCAAACCCCCATCATCACAGTAACCAAAAGGTAAGTGTGGGGTCCATAGCTGAAGCACACTTTGAGCATTGTGGCAATGGGTTCCAAACCCCCATCATCACAGTGACCAAAATGTAAGTGTGGGGTCCATAGCTGAAGCACACTTTGAACATTGTGGCAATGGGGTCCAAACCCCCATCATCACAGTGACCAAAAGGTAAGTGTGGGGTCCATAGCTGAAGCACATTTTGAACATTGTGGCAATGGGGTCCAAACCCCCATCATCACAGTGACCAAAATGTAAGTGTGGGGTCCATAGCTGAAGCACACTTTGAACATTGTGGCAATGGGGTCCAAACCCCCATCATCACAGTGACCAAAAGGTAAGTGTGGGGTCCATAGCTGAAGCACATTTCGAACATTGTGGCAATGGGGTCCAAACCCCCATCATCACGGTGACCAAAAGGTAAGTGTTGACAAAGAAAGAGGTGCAACTGCCAAACTGCATGGATGATTCCTGGTCACAGAACAACAAACACATCAGTGGCAAAGTAGTGTATGTGTCCCATTGCAACATAAATTGGGGGAGCCAAATACTGCAGTGCAAATAAGACATACCTTTGGCCATGTGCAGACAAACAACACCCATGGGGGCTGACACCGACAACAATCATCAATGACACAATGACAGAAGTGACCATCAGAATGCAGACCCACATATTTGCACCAATGGGCACACACATGCAGATACCCTGTGGATACTGCAGATGTGAGGTGAACAGATACCATACCATGGCAGCAATGGGACACACAAACCATGATCATTGTGCTGACCGATGACCTAGGAGTCCCAGGGACAGCAGGGGAAACCCACCAAACTACATACAGCCAATGGCACACCCATGATATGCCAATGCAGTGGTGCAGATGCACAAACACAAACAGGCAGACCCACACTGCACATCATACACAACAGGTGAGGGGGGTGCCAGTGTCCCCAGGCAACCACACAACACATGAGGAGACCTGAATACCAATCATACAGATGTGCATACAGTGCCACACAAAGGTAACTCATGGATCCAAATCCCCTATGTGGGCAAGCAGGCATTGTCAGATGAGAGGGAGCACAAATCACACATGTCACACATGCACATAGGGACAGCAACTGACACAGCAAGACACAGACACACCACAGCACCACCCCCAGGGCCCCCACAATGTGGTGACCCTGGGCTGCATTACAATCCCACTGTGATGACAAAGCTAAATGTGGTTCACACTGTGAACCACAGTCATGTGTCCTGAGCAACTAACTACCATCACACCTACACAAGCACAAATCAAACAGCATGGCCAGTAAGCCAAGGCCAACATGGAGGCAGGGGCCTAGCCGGGCAACAACTCTCATCTGCACACACTCAACACCACACCCTCGACCTCCAACAATGTGCAGCAGTGAAGCACACATGCACTGGTGACATTGCACATGCACCCATGACTATTCCAGGGTGGTGGGTGGGAACCAAGGTGCAGAAACACATCACACATGGACACTCAACAAGACTCCTGAATGTCTGACACACTGCACACTACGCTGTACATGGACATGACGGCAATACCACACCAACCAATGGGATCCCAGCCACAGTCACACACCAATGAAGAAGCCAAGGTCACCCACAAAGAACACACATAGACAACAACCAACATTGCAGCCCGGACCCTGAGGAGTGCCAGCAGTCACACACACAACGTGTCACAATCACTGAAAGATAACACAAACTGGAAATCACATGACAGGGGCAAACAACAAGTGCCAAGGGGAAACCTGACTGTGACCCATCTGCGTCTGCACACAAACTCAGCCCTGACAGCAAACACACCTATGGGTGACACCCTGATGACCAGTAATGTGCCATGCACCCACATCACAGAGAACCCAGGGAGAAGACTTTGGGGGAACATAGCTCAACTCAGCTAGCATCACAAACAGGTACAACACTAGGGATCACAGCATGCACAGCTAAACGGAAGTCAACACACAGACATGCACATACAACACACACCGTGGGCGCAGGGAATGTCACAGGAGTACACACTGCCATGAGGGGACTCCACTCCTGTGTGAGGAAAGCTGTGCCATATGTTGCTTCAGTAGGGCCCCATCATGTCAGCTGAGCACTTGGTCACACAATCAACAATTAGCACCAAATGAGGGCTCCCGTAACATCAGCCTGGTCATGGAAGTGCCAACGGAATCATCAGCACAGATCCAACACACGTGTATAGCAATGTTGCACTGACAACACAGATGAGTCCTTCCCCATTGATGCCCAAACCTGCATGTCCACTGGAGATGGCCACACGGTCAGGGAAGTAGATGAATTGAACAATGGCAGGCACAACAGATGTGCAGGGGTGGAAGCCACAGATGTGAAATAGCCAATCTAAGTAGGAAATCCCATTGCCAAATACTGAACACGTGACACCCTCAGATGCTGCTATGGATGACATGGATACACCACAGGATAGGACACATTCCCCCTGGACCACATGGGTTCCTGCACAGTAACACTTCATTATCATGAGACCAAATATCACCATCACTGCAGCAAGGGCATGGTTAGCATCATCAACATCATGTACATCAGAAGCAAAAGCACTAGAGAACAGAAAGTTGCTTTATTCAGCATATGTGGCATTAAAAGTAGAAGTCCAGTAGAACATAAACAAAGGCCAATGGCCAGTCCATCAACAAAGTCACAAGTGGGTGACAGTGGCAGATGCCACCCTACACATGCCTGCACAAAACCAGGGACAATCCACTAGGAGGGGCAACCGGGGGGTAGGCCAGGCACCGCAGGGACAGGATCAGGGCTCACCAGGAGGAAGCAGGGAAGGGGTGGTGGGTGCTGGAGAGCCACTGACAACTGCAGTGGAGGTGTCTGACATGGTGTGTGCCGGCACAACTGGGGGGCATGGCTTAGATGTTGTGGGTGCCGGCATGACTGCAGTGGACCCTGCAGATGGAGTGGGCAGGTCCGCCACTGCAGTGCCCAAGTCAGACAGGGTGGTAGTGGACTCCACTGCAGTGCCTACCACCAGGGGAGGAGAATGGGGAACAGGCAAGGTGGGCTGGACAGAGGGGGAGGACACCCTCACCACATCAGTGGCACAGACAAGCGCAGCGGGGGTGTGGTGCCGGGAGAGCAAGTGGCAGGGGGAGAAGGCCGGAGCCTCTTGGGGATGGTATATCTGTGGGTGGGGGAACCTGGGGCAGGGTGTGGTGGGGCACCTGTGGAGTGGGGGCCTGAGGGATGGAGGAAGGAGACCTGGTGCTTGAGCTGCAGGGCGGCGGCGGGGTCTTGCTCTTACCACTCCGGGGTGACTTGCGGGTGGGGGCCTCAGTCTGTCTGCGCCTGGGGGAGGGTGTCCGGGGGCGAGGGGCACTCTGCTCCGTGTGGGGGGCTTCCTCTTCACCCTGGATGCTGGAGCAGCTGGATCGGAGGGGAAGAGGCCGAGGTCACTGAGGAAGAGGCGCTGGGTCTTTGGGGTTGCAGGTGAGGCAAGGGAGGGTGCTTTGGAGGGAGAGGCAACTGAGGTCTGTGCAGTGCCCGTGGATGCGTGTGTGTGTACCAGGGCCCCATCCCCTGTGAGTCTGGTTTCAGTCCCCTGACTGTGCGTGCGTGTGCGTTTTGTTTGTGGCGTCTGTGTCTGTGTGCTGGATGTGTGTGTGCTGGTGTGTGCCTGTGCCGGTGTGTGTGTGCTTGGGACGGGTAAGGTGCTGGGGAGTATGGATGGAGCAGAGGCAGGAGGGGTGAGGGACTGTCTGAGGAGGGACACTGCTGCCGTCAGGGAGGAGTCCATGGACCTATTGCCCCTCTGTAGGTCAGACATGCCCGATGAGATGCCCTCCATGAACGACACCAGCTGAGTCAACAGTGCGGTGTGCGCATGGAGGACTCTCAGCATGGCTGTCTGCCCTACATGGAGCTGGCGAAGGAGGTACACAGACTCCTCACTCAGGGCAGCAGGGGACACAGGGGCAGGGGTGCGGTGCCTGGCCCAAAGGAGACACGCTCCCGAACATGGGAGCCTCCACGGACCTGGGGAATGGGAGCCGATGGGAGGGCGGTGGTGGTGCTGGTGGTGGCGGGGACAGCAACACTAGCTGGGGTGTGGTGGCTGCTGACACCCGCCTCCACAAGGGAGTCATCCTCCGAGTTGCTCTGGTTCTCAGCTGAGGTGGATGGTGCTGAGGACTCCTCGGTGTGGCTCCCCTCGCCCTCCGTGCCACTGGGTCCCTCCGACCACTCCTCGGCTGCTGACCCAGTCTGGCTCTCTGGCTCCTCCTGGTCCGTGGAGCTGTCCCCTTCCGTGGCCGTGGATGTATCTGCAAACAATGGGGAAACAGACAGACATCAGTCACCTGCACCAAACGCACACACCACTGTGAGCACAGCACATTACAGAGCAAGCCCTGGCATCATTAGTTGTACATTGCTAAAAGTGCCCTAACTGAACAGGAGAAGCCAATTGTCAGTCTGATGCCAAGCATGGCACTCACATCCCACATGGCCTTGCACCCATCTGTCTGGTGTCTGTTGGATTGCAACACCCCAGTGTGGACACATGCACCAAGTACACAGTAGTTGGACAGTGCAGAGGACACGGTGTGGCATGTGGACATGCACACATCACAGCTCTTGCCACTGAGTCACTACAGGTTTCCGGATGAAAGGGATGCCCAGAGTCAAATAGGAAATGCATGTGATGCATACCAGCGACAGACACCATGATGCACCCATGTCCTGATAGCCATCGCCACAATGGTGTGCATGTAGCACATGTCACTCCCCTGCAGGACCACCAATAAGTTGACACATGCCATGGCAGAGGCATGACTGCTAAGTCATACATCACTGTCTCAGTGATGTATGACTTGGCAGCCAGACAACAACACTATGCACTGTGTCACAATAGTAGGTCATGGGGAATGCAAGTCCTGGAGCTGCACAAGTGCACATGTACATCCCCCACACAACACATCATCTTAACCCTCATCTGTCCAGGTCATACCTATTGGACATATGGGAGACCTGTGACACTACCCTCTGAACCTGAGCCCCTCACAATTTGCTGTGAATGGGGAACAGCTGCCTGAACTTCACATTCGCATACCCCAGTCTGCACGGGCAGCTGATCAAACACCTATGTGACACACAAGTATCGTCTCCTATGGTCACATCTCCAGGGGCATGCTGAGCCCCTACCAAGAAACACCCCAGCAGTCCTGGCAACTAATCCACAGCACACTGACACAGAGGCAGACACCTGAGGGGTCAAATCACTGTGCACAATGTGTCAGCTGATACACGGGAGTGGGAGTACAGAGTGCATTGCATGGCCTGGAGTAGGCATGACTGTCCTGCTCCACATGAATGAGGGATGTGCCCTGGACAGTGGATAGCTGGCTATGTATGTGTGACACATGTAATCTGCACACTCCTGGGGCCCAAACATTGTTCCCACCCGCTGCATGTGCGTGTGCCACATACCCCAGGCACATGTGGTGGCTCAGCTCAGCAAGTGGACCGCATATCAAAGCAACACGCAGATCACATGTCCGAACACAGGCGTTGTGTGAACAATGAACCCACCCATGATGCCCACAACAGAGTTAGGGAAACAGATACTGTCCCCCACCTTTAGTGAAGCAAACTGCAAGGACACAGTCCCAAGTGACACAATTCCCTGAATGTAAGGGCCACACCTGGGTATCAGATGAGCAGTGGGCAGTGCACAATAGAGGGACATGGCTCCTGGACAACATGACTGCTGCACTGTGGCAGTTGAACCAGGCCAGAGGAGGGCACAAAGCATGTAATACAGAGTTCACAGTGCAGTCTTTGACTCACCCCTCCTTGCTGCTGTCTGGCCTTCAGCTGCCCATCCAGGTCTGGAAACACCACCGCCAGGATCTGGAGCATGTGGGGGTCAGGGTCCGTGTTCCGCCCCTCCTGCGAGGAGGCGACAGCTTCAGCTGGACCCGTGCAATCCTCGGGTCCAGCCCCGAAGGTCCTGCCACCTCTTCTGGCAGTTGCGGATCCGGCGCTTGTAGACCCCCACGGACCGGACGGCCCGGACGATGTCCTTCCAGATCTCCTGCTTCCGATGGGCATTAACCTGTCAGGATGACAAGGTGAAAAGGCCATTACTACACATGCAACATATCCGTGCATGACACAGTTGTATATACATGTCTCAATCACAGGGGCACATGATGTACACAGGCAGTGCAAAGCTGCCCATGGACAGTTTGCCAGACGTCACTACATGGTATCATTGCATGGGAAGTAAAACCTTGTTCAAATGCACTGTCACTGCACCATACCTGTCCAGTGCATGTCACTACACACTATGGGGGGTGACAACTACTCAGTGAGCCTGCTAGCCAGTGGCGTGCAGACTTTCAGCCTTGCTAGTCAGACAATATGCACATTCAGAAAGGCAGTGCACAGAACACTCACCTGCTCCCCTTGTGTCCCATACAGCTTGCTGTACTGTGGAAGTAGGCTGTCCAGCAGGGCCTGGTTCTCTTCAAGGCTGAAGGCTGGGGCTCTCTCCACAGTACGTTCCATTGCAGGGTCCAGAGGGGCAGAGACAGCAGCAGTGCAGTGGCAGATGTCGTCCTGGAGCATGTAGTGCAGGCAAGTGAGCTCTCAGGGGAACAGCCAGCAATATATATGTGCTGGAGAGGCAGATACTGTCCCTTGTGTCCAAAGTGATAGGTCCAAGTCGTTTGCATCTTCTGAATCTGGCCAATCCATGGAATAGCAGCACCAAAACACGCCCACAGCATCCTTCAAATCTTCAACTTCATGACATACATGATTTTGCAACATTGTTGTGGGTGACCAACTGATTTTCCAGCAACCGACTCGCTCGAAATTCGAAAACGCGTCCGTTGCCAGGCAAGCCCATTGTCAATGGGTGCGCACCGATCAGTCCATTGCGGTACAACACGTACAGGGGTACAACGCGTACCCGCACACATTGAATGCAATGGGCCGGCCGGGGCACCGATCGGTCCATTGCAGTTCAACGCGTACAGGGGTACAACGCGTACCCGCACACATTGAATGCAATGGGCCGGCCGGGGCACCGATCGGTCCATTGCAGTACAATGCGTACAGGGGTACAACGCGTACCCGCACACAGTGAATGCAATGGGCCGGCCAGAGGCACCGATCGGTCCATTGCAGTACAACGCGTACAGGGGTACAACGCGCACCCGCACACATTGAATGCAATGGGCCGGCCGGGGCACCGATCGGTCCATTGCAGTACAACGCGTACAGGGGTACAACGCGTACCCGCACACATTGAATGCAATGGGCCGGCCGGGGCACCGATCGGTCCATTGCAGTACAACGCGTACAGGGGTACAACGCGTACCCGCACACATTGAATGCAATGGGCCGGCCGGGGGCACCGATCGGTCCATTGCAGTACAACGCATCACTGTACATGTGACTGGCATATGTCAGCATGCCTGTCTCAGATGGACATATGCCAGCCACAGATAGCTCCCAGGGAGTGAGGGGCACACCTACATCACGACAGCCTGTCCAAACTTTATCATAAGGCATGTAAGGCTGCATTTCCTATTGTGTGTATGTTGGTGTACATGTTGTCCTGTGGGTGTCACCTGTGGGCAGCCACCCCCAGGCTGTGCACGTGTTCATGGGGACAGGATCCTCGGTGTTACGTGTACATGACCACTGTGATGTGCAACTGTTCATATCTGTGCATGTGCCATGGTCACATTTCACGGTGGTGTATGTGTATGTCATGTCACATACCCCGTGAGTCCCATGTGGGACGATATGTTTGAGCCAGGGTGTCCCAGTGGCACAATAGTGATGGTCCTCCACAGTCTTTGTGCATGTAGTGTTTACAATGTCTCTGATTTCATGTGCACAATGGGAGACAGTCTCCACATCCAGGTTGTGCGTGCATGGACTTTGATGTTGTGCGTGTGTGTGTCACAGACGTCCATGTCTGTCCTGCCGTGGCAAGTGGGGCCACTACCTGTGGGGGTCATGGTTGTTTTGCTGTGGTGTATACATGATACTCCATGTAATGCCAGTGTCCATGTGGCAATACAGGGTCCCTGGGAATGTACCTGTCGTTGAGCTGTGGTGCCTGGGGCACATCTGTCCTCACATGTCACTGTGGGGGTTATTGTGACACGGCAGCAGGAGATGGGAACTGTGACACGGCCTCATGATATCCAATGGGCCAACCTGGGACTAATTGATGCCACCTGTTGGACCGTGTTGACAGATGTTGGCCATGTATGTACCATACATGTCCTTCCGGAACTGCACACTTCATGTAGTTGTGCCTCATAATGATGTATGTTGGGATATTGAGTGTGTTCAATGCCGCATATGTGGGGTGACTGACAATCTTGCTTACTTCTCCTCTGCACTGCAGGGCTCCTGCTGTCCATCGACCATTCCCAGACCTGGCAACGATGGTGGAACGGGACAGCATCCGACGGTACCGCTTCACCAGGCAGCTGATTGAGGATTTGGCAGTGCAGTTGTCCCCACATTTGCAGCCTGGCCGGCCGTATCCTACAGCGCTGACCCCCAAGGTGAAGGTGATGGCAGCCCTACACTTCTTTGCCACCGGTACCTTCCAACATACTGTGGCGACTGCTGGTGGGATGTCACAGACCATGTTGAGCCGTGTGCTCCGCGATGTTTTGGCGGCAATGTTGCTATTCCTGAACCGGTACATCTATTTCCCTAGACTGCGACGACTCACTGACGTGAAGAGTGACTTTTATGCCCTGGGGAGGATGCCGCATGTAATTGGCTCCATTGATGGGACACATGTGGCTTTGGTACCACCACAGGCCCAGGAGCAGGCCTACAGGAACCGCAAGCACTACCACTCGGTCAATGCACTGGTGGTGTGTCTTGCAGACATGACCATCACACACGTGTGTGCCCGTTTCCCTGGTTCAGCACACGATGCCTTTGTGATGAGGAGTAGTCGCATCCCCAGGATGATGGCACAGATGCAGAACCAGCGTGCCTGGCTTGTCGGTGTGTACTGACTTTGTGCCATTGTGTGTGATCTGATCTGTAGTATTCCGCCCACTTTTCCAAGTCAGCTAATGTGCACTTGTCTGTCCGTAGGTGACTCGGGATACCCCAACATGCCGTGGTTGCTGACACCCCTCAGGAACCCTGTGACACCAGCCCAGATGCGCTACAATGAGGCACGTGGTCGGACCAGGAGAGTGATTGAGCGGACATTTGGTCTCCTGAAGAGCCGCTTCCGCTGCCTGGACAAGACCGGAGGGTCCCTCCCATATGCCCCTGCGAAAGTGTGCAAGATTATCATCGTCTGCTGCATGCTCCACAACCTGGCAGTGCGGAAGGAGTTGCCTCTCATCCAGGATGACAATGACCAACATCCGCCACCTGTGGAGGATCCTGGCCTGGACCACGATGCCAGTGACGATGATGATGATGATGATGATGGTGATGTCCGCACACAGCTCATCACCAACTTCTTTAGCTGAATGTGAGTATCCTGAGGTGTCATGTCAATGATGTGAGTTGGCATGATGTGTAGGTGGTGCTCTGGTGCTGTTGGAGTGTGTCCATGGGCTACTTGACTGGATGTGTGTTGCGATGTGTGCTTACAGGTGGGCTGTACTCCCCAACAGTGTTGACATGCTAACTTGGTTCTGGGTGGGTATCTTGTAACATGTATTGTGCATGAGTTTTGCTGTTCTGTCCTGTACTCCATTGCTTTTGACTGTGTGTCATTTCTGTCCTTCATAGGGTACTTTCAGATTCGTTTGGTCAACTGTGTCCACCGACGACGTGATTGCACTTCCAGGCTGGTAGCTGTTGTGTCCCTACAGGTGATGTGCGCCACACCCATGGACTTCCTTCCGTCTACAGTTGTTGACGGTGTGCCCGCTGCCAGGTGGGATTACCTTGCATCTGTAGTGGTTACGACATGTTGCAACTGTGTAATAAACCTGTGCTTCACTTTGTGATGTGCGTTGTCTGTGGTCACACATTTGAGTGCCATTTGCTTACTGCACCTGTGGGCTACTTGACTACAACTGGGAATGGGTGTGGTGTCTGTGCATTGCACCGTCTTCCCTGGCAACATCAGTGTAGGCAATGAGTCAGATGGCCTAGGTGTGTATGTGTTGTGTAGCCCTGGTGGTGTGTCTCCCTCATATGTGTCACGTTGCCTTTACTCACATGCCTGTGTTGTCCTTGCTGTTGCAGTTTGCATACACAGTGTAATTTTGCAGTTCATCATCCCCATAACAGCACCCACGTTGGAATCACGACAGAGGCAAGTATGGTGTATTAGTGTGTTTATTGTGATACATTTGTGTGAATAGTGCATAGGATGGGTAGTGCTGTACATAAATCTTGCAATCCGAAGTTCCTAGGTGAATTGAAAGTCCTGGTAGACAGAATCCCCAGTATCGGGGCCACAGTTGTCTGACACATTGGTCCAACTTGTACTCCCCATGCAATGTGTGGGAGTAGTGTTGCCGTCAACAGGGTGAACAGTCTGTGCACAAAGGCGAACATCCAGAACAGGTTCAGGCTTCCTGGGAGTTGTGCTTGGCCATCGGCCTCTCACTTGCCCCTCCTCGGACGACCCCTCTTCTTGGGGGGCCCCTCAAGTACAGGCTGCTGCGGTGCAGGGGACTCTCCGCCAGAGTCATCCTCCCTCCCTGTGGCAGTTGCAGTTTGTTCGGCACCAGATGTTGTTGGCACACAGGGAGGTGTGGACTGGTTGCTGTTGATCTGGCGGAGGCATTGTAAAATGTCCCTGTGCACCGCCGTCATCTCATGCAGTGCATCCCACTTGGACTCCACGCGGGACATGTGTGAGTCCACGCAGGACATGTGTGACTCCACGTGGGACATGTGGGAGTCCAAGCGGGCATGATGGGCAGCCTGCTGCTGTTTCATGTCTCTGAGGAGCCCCACTACCTGGCTGAGGTCTCCGGTGCTGGACTGGTACGCATCAGCTATGCGTACCAGTTGTGGGTCATCATGCACACCAGCAACGTCTGCAAGCAGCGACCTCTGTCTCCCACCCCTCCCACCACCCCTGCTGACATGTGCAGTGTGTGCAGTGGCACGCACAGATAACCCTGGTCCACCTTGGGGGTTGGTGGTGGTGGTGGTATCCATGGCCCAGGTTGGTCCAGGGTCCCTGTGCTGGTGTTGCTCCTTGTTCTGTCCATGTCGGCAGGGATGGTATTTGTGGTGACAGTCGTTGGAGGGGTGGGTGCAGGGGGTGCAGCTGGTGGTCCTGCTGGTGCTGCAGCTGGTGGTCCTGCTGGTGCTGCATGTAGACTTGCACCGGATGTGCCAGGTTGGTCTTCATCGTCCGAGGAGGACAGAGGCTGTACGACGCCAGTGAGCTCCGCATCCTCTTGAGCCTGGGACTGGGACTCCTCAGCGCCTGCTGCTGTGTCCCCATCATCACCTGTTTTTGGGAGACACAAACAATGTATGTTATGTTTCTGCAGGCATCAATGGTTGACACACATGACAGTTGTGACTGTGCCTCTGGGTGCGGGCCTGTACATTGCATTGTCCTAAGTCGTCACAGTCAGGGGTTGATATTGGTGTGGCACATTGTCCTGCATTATTTGGGCATTTCTATGTATTTTTTGGGGTGTGAACATGGTCTGCATTGGTTGTGTTTGGTTGACAGCCGGCCCTCCTTCCCACCCACCCAGCCAGTCAGTTATCCCACCATGGAACGTGCTTGCGTTGCAGGGAGTGGAAGTTGTCTCTCAGGATGTCAGTCAGTGGTGTCCTGCTGTTTGTTGGTGCACAGTTGGCAGCAGGGCCTTGTGCTCCCCACAGCAGTAGCCAGGGTCAGCCATCTTGTGAGTCCTTCTCCACTCCCTGTGATGTGAGCATGGATCAGGGTGGTGTTGATGGGACAGTTGTGGGGGTGAGCTATGTCTGTGACTACGACTCCCATCATGCTATTGCCTCCACCCCCCTTCCCAGCATGCCCATGCTTCCTTCCTTTTGACTCTGCTTCCCTGTGGGGTGGGCTGGCTGGGAGTGTTGTCCTGGCAGTTGTTTGGCTAAAAGTCCCAAGAGTGGCCCTGTGCTTCACACAACATAACCCAGGGTGGTGGTTCTTTGTGGGATCTTGTGTTAGGATGGGGGGCATTGCATTCTACCAGGTGGGTTCTGTGGAGTTTGTGTTGGGGTGTGTGTGAGGGGAGGTGCTTGTGACTATGGTTAGTGCTGCAAGTCCTCCTTCCCACCCACCCAGCCAGCCAGTTATCCCACCATGGAACGTGCTTGCATTGCAGGGAGTGGAAGTTGTCTCTCAGGATGTCAGTCAGTGGTGTCCTGCTGTTTGTTGGTGCACAGTTGCCAGCAGGGCCTTGTGCTCCCCACAGCAGTAGCCAGTGTCAGCCATCTTGTGAGTCCTTCTCCACTCCCTGTGATGTGAGCATGGTTCAGGGTGGTGTTGATGGGACAGTTGTGGGGGTGAGCTATGTCTGTGACTACGACTCCCATCATGCTATTGCCTCCACCCCACTTCCCAGCATTCCCATACTTACTTGCTTTTGTGGGGAGTTCAGTGTGTGTGGGTGTGAGAGCAATGGCAAGATGGCTGACAGTGGTGTCCTGCTGTTGGTTGGTGTGCAGTACCCAGCATGCCCTTGTGCTCCCCACGACACAGCAACAGTGTCAGACATCTTTGATGGGCCTTTCCACTCTCTGTGGGATGTGCATGTGTGAGTGTGAGCTTGCTGGGCCATGTGGTGGGGGATGTAGAGCTGTGACTACGACTCCCATCATGCTATTGCCTCCACCCCCTTCCCAGCATGCCCATGCTTCCTTCCTTTTGACTCTGCTTCCCTGTGGGGTGGGCTGGCTGTGCTGACAGGATGGCTGGGAGTGTTGTCCTGGCAGTTGTTTGGCTAAAAGTCCCAAGAGTGGCCCTGTGCTTCACACAACGTAACCCAGGGTGGTGGTTCTTTGTGGGATCTTGTGTTAGGATGGGGGGCATTGCATTCTACCAGGTGGGTTCTGTGGAGTTTGTGTTGGGGTGTGTGTGAGGGGAGGTGCTTGTGACTATGGTCAGTGCTGCAAGTCCTCCTTCCCACCCGGCTAGCCAGATATCCCACCATGGAACGTGCTTGCATTGCAGGGAGTGGAAGTTGTCTCTCAGGATGTCAGTCAGTGGTGTCCTGCTGTTTGTTGGAGCACAGTTGCCAGCAGGGCCTTGTGCTCCCCACAGCAGTAGCCAGTGTCAGCCATCTTGTGAGTCCTTCTCCACTCCCTGTGATGTGAGCATGGTTCAGGGTGGTGTTGATGGGACAGTTGTGGGGGTGAGCTATGTCTGTGACTACGACTCCCATCATGCTATTGCCTCCACCCCCTTCCCAGCATGCCCATGCTTCCTTCCTTTTGACTCTGCTTCCCTGTGGGGTGGGCTGGCTGTGCTGACAGGATGGCTGGGAGTGTTGTCCTGGCAGTTGTTTGGCTAAAAGTCCCAAGAGTGGCCCTGTGCTTCACACAACGTAACCCAGGGTGGTGGTTCTTTGTGGGATCTTGTGTTAGGATGGGGGCATTGCATTCTACCAGGTGGGTTCTGTGGAGTTTGTGTTGGGGTGTGTGTGAGGGGAGGTGCTTGTGACTATGGTCAGTGCTGCAAGTCCTCCTTCCCACCCAGCTAGCCAGATATCCCACCATGGAACGTGCTTGCATTGCAGGGAGTGGAAGTTCTCTCTCAGGATGTCAGTCAGTGGTGTCCTGCTGTTTGTTGGTGCACAGTTGCCAGCAGGGCCTTGTGCTCCCCACAGCAGTAGCCAGTGTCAGCCATCTTGTGAGTCCTTCTCCACTCCCTGTGATGTGAGCATGGTTCAGGGTGGTGTTGTTGGGACAGTTGTGGGGGTGAGCTATGTCTGTGACTACGACTCCCATCATGCTATTGCCTCCACCCCCCTTCCCAGCATGCCCATGCTTCCTTCCTTTTGACTCTGCTTCCCTGTGGGGTGGGCTGGCTGTGCTGACAGGATGGCTGGGAGTGTTGTCCTGGCAGTTGTTTGGCTAAAAGTCCCAAGAGTTGCCCTGTGCTTCACACAACATAACCCAGGGTGGTGGTTCTTTGTGGGATCTTGTGTTAGGATGGGGGCATTGCATTCTACCAGGTGGGTTCTGTGGAGTTTGTGTTGGGGTGTGTGTGAGGGGAGGTGCTTGTGACTATGGTCAGTGCTGCAAGTCCTCCTTCCCACCCAGCTAGCCAGATATCCCACCATGGAACGTGCTTGCATTGCAGGGAGTGGAAGTTCTCTCTCAGGATGTCAGTCAGTGGTGTCCTGCTGTTTGTTGGTGCACAGTTGCCAGCAGGGCCTTGTGCTCCCCACAGCAGTAGCCAGTGTCAGCCATCTTGTGAGTCCTTCTCCACTCCCTGTGATGTGAACATGGTTCAGGGTGGTGTTGTTGGGACAGTTGTGGGGGTGAGCTATGTCTGTGACTACGACTCCCATCATGCTATTGCCTCCACCCCCTTCCCAGCATGCCCATGCTTCCTTCCTTTGACTCTGCTTCCCTGTGGGGTGGGCTGGCTGTGCTGACAGGATGGCTGGGAGTGTTGTCCTGGCAGTTGTTTGGCTAAAAGTCCCAAGAGTTGCCCTGTGCTTCACACAACATAACCCAGGGTGGTGGTTCTTTGTGGGATCTTGTGTTAGGATGGGGGCATTGCATTCTACCAGGTGGGTTCTGTGGAGTTTGTGTTGGGGTGTGTGTGAGGGGAGGTGCTTGTGACTATGGTTAGTGCTGCAAGTCCTCCTTCCCACCCAGCTAGCCAGTTATCCCACCATGGAACGTGCTTGCATTGCAGGGAGTGGAAGTTGTCTCTCAGGATGTCAGTCAGTGGTGTCCTGCTGTTTGTTGGTGCACAGTTGCCAGCAGGGCCTTGTGCTCCCCACAGCAGTAGCCAGTGTCAGCCATCTTGTGAGTCCTTCTCCACTCCCTGTGATGTGAGCATGGTTCAGGGTGGTGTTGAAGGGACAGTTGTGGGGGTGAGCTATGTCTGTGACTACGACTCCCATCATGCTATTGCCTCCACCCCACTTCCCAGCATTACCATACTTACTTGCTTTTGTGGGGAGTTCAGTGTGTGTGGGTGTGAGAGCAATGGCAAGATGGCTGACAGTGGTGTCCTGCTGTTGGTTGGTGTGCAGTACCCAGCATGCCCTTGTGCTCCCCACGACACAGCAACAGTGTCAGACATCTTTGATGGGCCTTTCCACTCTCTGTGGGATGTGCATGCGTGAGTGTGAGCTTGCTGGGCCATGTGGAGGGGATGTAGAGCTGTGACTACGACTCCCATCATGCTATTGCCTCCACCCCCCTTCCCAGCATGCCCATGCTTCCTTCCTTTTGACTCTGCTTCCCTGTGGGGTGGGCTGGCTGTGCTGACAGGATGGCTGGGAGTGTTGTCCTGGCAGTTGTTTGGCTAAAAGTCCCAAGAGTGGCCCTGTGCTTCACACAACATAACCCAGGGTGGTGGTTCTTTGTGGGATCTTGTGTTAGGATGGGGGCATTGCATTCTACCAGGTGGGTTCTGTGGAGTTTGTGTTGGGGTGTGTGTGAGGGAGGTGCTTGTGACTATGGTCAGTGCTGCAAGTCCTCCTTCCCACCCAGCTAGCCAGATATCCCACCATGGAACGTGCTTGCATTGCAGGGAGTGGAAGTTGTCTCTCAGGATGTCAGTCAGTGGTGTCCTGCTGTTTGTTGGTGCACAGTTGCCAGCAGGGCCTTGTGCTCCCCACAGCAGTTGCCAGTGTCAGCCATCTTGTGAGTCCTTCTCCACTCCCTGTGATGTGCGCATGGTTCATGGTGGTGTTGATGGGACAGTTGTGGGGGCAATATGTGTGACTGCGACTCCCATGATGCTATTGGCTACACTGACTTGGCCAGCATACACAGAATTCCTTCCTTTGAGTGGTCTTCACTGTGTGTTGGTTTTGTTGTGGTGGCTACATGTCTGGATGTGTTTGTTAGTTCTATTTGTGCCACTGCCTAGCTGTAGTTGTAGGTATGTTTGTACATGTGATGGCACAGTTGGATGTGACTTTTTTGATGGCATGTGTTGTGTTTATCTGACTGACATACACATTTTGGGATGATTCTGTTCTGGTTGCTGTGTAATTGCTATGAGTGCATGGTTTGACTCTCCCCTTGACAGTGATGTGTGTGTTTTGTGGCAGTATATTGTGTACATTTGTTGTGTACTCACCAGGCTCTGGGATGTCCCTCTAGTCCATATACGCTCACTGGCAGAAGGATGGCCCGCACCTTCTCCTCCCAGGGCCTGAGGTATATTGGCTTGGCAGGAGGGCCACTGCCGGTGTATTGGCTGTTGATGTAGTCTTTCTTGAGTAGGTCCCGTACCCTCCTGCACACGTCATACCACCTGTTCTGGATGTCGCTCTTTGTGCGCCGACATGGTGATTGTGCGTTCACCCTGTTGATGATCCTCTCCCACATCTTGGTTTTCTGGGAGATGGGGGTCTGTTGGACCAGTGTGCCAAACAGCTGTGGCTCTACCCTGAGGATCTCGTCTACCATGACTTCCAATTCACAATCTAGGAACTTGGGATTCTTCTTGGGGGCATGGTGATGGGTGGTGATGGTGAGTGATGTGTGTGTTGGTGTGCAGGTGAGGGTGTGTGAGTGTGTGTTTTGCTGGGTGTATGTGAGGTAGGTATTTGTTGGTGTGCTGATGGTGTGTGGCTTGTGTGAGGGATGAGCTGTGGGTGTGTGGTTGCTTTCTCTTGGGTGCTGGCAGTGGAATGGCATTTGAAAAGGCTCATGGTTGTGATTTGTGTCCTTTATATGGGTGGAGTTGTGGGTGTGTCTTTGTTCTCTGTACCCACCCCCCCCCAGTATTTATTGGCTTGGTAATTGCTTGTTTGGCCTTTTTTTGGGTGAATTTTCCTTTGTACTGTCTGTGTATGTTGGAAACGTTCTTGTGACCGAGTCGGACCCTGCATTTGTCTCGTACGGTCTTCTCCGTTTCGTTCACGCTGTTTGTGCAGTTTTCTATGCTGCGTACGCGTCGGTCGCGGTGTTTTGTGTTGCTTCGGCTCGGTTTTGTATGCGTGTCGGTCGTACGGCTTGGCCTCCGTCCGACTCGCTCTTGGTTTTCGCGCCTTGCATCGTACTTTGCGGTTTGGAGTTCGCGTGTACGTTTCGGTCGGATTTGTTCCGGGTGCGTGTCGGTCGGTTGGATTCGCGTGTTTTCCGACCGGATTGCTGTTTTCCGTGCGGCTCGGTCGGTCGACTTGGGTTCGGTACGTGTCGGTCGGATTTTTCACGCCTTGCATCGTACTTGGCGTGTCGGGCGCCACAGGTACGTGTCGGTCGGTATTATTTCCGGATCCGAGTCGGTCGGTGCTTTTTCCGGCCCGAATCGGAATCGACCCCTAGATGTGCAGTGCTGGCTGCAAATCAAGACCCGAGTGACAACAAGCACTGTGAGTAAAGACTGTCTAGTTCTGCATACACCACAAAGCACTGCCTCAGGAATGGAACAGGCTTATGAAGCTTAGGAATGTTCATCCGCAGCCACTTGTCTAATGCAGAAGTCTCAAGAACAATAACGCTGCTCATCTGCAGCTCTGCGTACATTTTCCACCACAGAGACACTGACATCGTCTGTGTTGCTGCAGTATTACTAATCTGTAGGTACACCGTGTGAGTTAGTGCGTCCTTTCTCTCAGCCCCCACATTCAGTCGGTCTATCAATCTCCGAGAGGCATTGGGCGGTGCATTAAGTGGTCTCCAGAAGTCAGTTTTTTGTTGCGTCCACTATTATTAACCAGAACTGCTGCCGTTGTTAAATAGTGCATAAGATTATCGCTTGAATTTAAAAGATGCAATGCCGCATAGTATGCGCACAACGTAACACTCCCTCCTCCCCCACCTCTAACACCTTTCCGCCCCCGTGGGGGCCCAAGAACTCTCAGAAGCAGGTTATGTTGTCCAAGGCGTAGACTTTTATTCACATCAAATCAGATAATCACCACGAACCATTACGAGAGTAAAAGTATTCCACTTGTATATATATCATTATTCACAGCATCACACTTTAGCGACATCCACATGTCAAAAGCAGTAAGGAAAATTTGGCCAGACATTACACTTGATCTTCAGCTTGGCCGTACACTTTAACTTCAATTTGGCCGACTCGGCCGTCCCACTCAGCTGCGCACATTGTGCCAGCAGGCCCCAACGCGCTACAGCAAAACAGTTGCATTACTTAAAAACCAGGGCACCGGATAGCGCACCTCGAATTTGGCCGACTCGGCCGTCCCACTCATCTGCGCACATTGTGCCAGCAGGCCCCAACGCCCTACTGCGAACAGTTGCATTACTTGAAAACCTGGACACCGCATAGCGCACCGGCCCACCGGGGTACCTGTACACAGACAGCCCCCCCAAGATTCTAATCAGTCCATACGTTGCGGGTTAGGGCAGTAGAGTCCAGGACCACCAGCAGGTCAGTCCCCTCCACGCCTACCCTCTGCACACTTCCATCCTATCCCCTCCTGGGGCTCATCTAGTCGCTGAACCTCCATCGCTGTGCATGCCCCTTTTGCTGTTATCTGTCAGCGCTCCGCCACAGGGTGAGAAGCTCCCTGGCGCACTCGCCCCCCCCCCCCCAGCGCTGACTGCTCCACAATTGCCCAGAATAATCTGGATAAAGATCTCCTGCCCTTTAGTGGACTAGCTTCACCCTAACCAGATGGAACAACGACCTTTTCCTAGCTGTAGCCAGTTGCGCCGAATTGAGCCCATCATGGCACCGGCTAAGAGTTTTTGCTCGAATGGTTGAGTTTTTTGTTTTTTTTACAGGTTCGTTCCCGGCGTTCTAGCGCCCCCGGAACCTTTACCGCCTGCGGTATTACTTCCGACCACTATATAAATGTTGCTGCTAAGTATTGTGTAAACCTGGACATGGCTGCAAACAAGGCCTCCCTAACCCCTCGCCTGTCCAGAGGTAACATATGGATCCCGCCAGCGTGGATGACTAAATTGAATGGGCGGGGAAGTACTTTAATTCTTTTGCTTGTTGCTTGTTTTATTTACTAGAAACCCCTCGGGAGAGCTGGTTGGCCCCAGTTGCAGCCTGACAACCCCTAAGATACCCATGTTGTCCAAGGCGTAGACTTTTGTTCACATCAAAGAACATTTTTTGACAGACATTACACTTGATCTTCAGCTTGGCCGTACACCTTAACTTGAATTTGGCCTATTCAGCCATCCCACTCAGCTGCGCACATTGTGCCAACAGGCCCCAAAGCGCTACAGCAAACAGTTGCATTACTTGAAAACCAGGGCCCCGGATAGCGCACCTTGAATTTGGCCGACTCGGCCGTCCCACTCGGCTGCGCACATTGTGCCAGCAGGCCCCAACGCGCGACAGCAAAACAGTTGCAAAGTATGTCGTCCTGGAGACCAACTCCAATGATCTCTATCCCACTAGAATCCATGCCAACCTGACCCGAACCAGAGACAAGTCAGCAACCGTATGACTGCACTTTGCATTTCCAATGCCCTCCATCGTGGAGGAAACGACCCAACTGAGGGCCTCCACTAACGCATTGTCCCAGCCATGGTGAGCCCCCTCTCTCGCCCGCCCGTAGCCCAATAAGCCAATTACCGCCTGAGCCATGTGCACCTTACTGATGCCTTTTGGGAGCTACACAATGTGTCCCTTCTGCTGGGAGCCCTTGCTCACGTCTTGCCATCTTGTGTTCTGCGTGAGTTGAAGATATTTCCGTTGATCTACAGCTTCCCCCTGCTGACCGAGGTTGCTCCCTATGTGTTGGTGCTTGTCCATATACCATTAAGACCCAGGGCAAGATGTCCCCACAAGGGTGTGACCGCTGGTGTACTTATGATATTATACAGCATGATGTGAAATCACACCGCACCAACTGTACCAAGCGGCCTCCAGAGAGGCCGGACCCATTGTCTAAACCAGCTGATACACCATATCCGGTGCTCAGTCTGTCCCATGCGTGCAGTGTTTGTGATACTGTAATGTATTTGATTTTATTTAAAGCGCTTTCTATCACATGGACTTAGCTTGAAGAACAAGCACAGATCTTTATAAAGAACATCTGGGTTGAACGAGAGGCATCATTGACGCGCCTTGGGAACACCACTAGGCAGCAAAAAGTGAATTTGATTATTAACCTCCCGTTACAGTGTCCCCAGGTAAGTGGCTCAGCGTAGGTCTCGCTAAATTCTTTTGTCTGCCTGGTACAACTAGTGCATTTTATTGAACTGGTGACACTCATTCAGTCTCCAAAGCTTATTACTTCTATTTAACCCAAGTGCTTATTACTTCTTATTTAACGTGAGTGCCTAACAATAAGAAAAATTGCGTTGCCCTTGTTCAAGGCAAGCGGTAGCTACAGAATTTATTTATTTTTATTTTATTTTATTTATATATATATATATATTTTTTTTTAAACCAGATGACTAGTCAGATCATGTACCCATGCAAAAAATAGTAACCGGTGCAGCCAAACAATCTAATACTATGATGTTTCTTATGTCCTCAGTAATTGGTCCCGCTACTGCGCTTGCGTACAGCTACTGTACCTAGTAAGGTGGCACTGAAAGTTGTCCTAACCACCCTTGACGAAAGGAATAAATGCGCCTTTAGAAGGATCTTGCACAGGCTGCATAGACTCATTAGAATTACCATGAGAACAGCATGGTCCCGGGCTGATTGTCCCAACTTTGGGTGGAAGGCGGTCCTCTTGCGACAATCGCCTTTAGAAGGATCTCGCACTGGCTCTATAGACTCATTAGAAGGGCTATGAGAACCCCAAGAGCGACAACCTATTAATGCCGGGAATTAGTTCCCCCCTTTGCTATCACCCCAGCCATGTGGTTAGATGTAAGCATAGGAATGTAGGCTGGTACCGAACTGACCCAGAAGACAGTAGCCGGACCTACTTATCCTGGAGACAATTAGCCACCATTGCCACTGGCAGGAGAATTGGATTCCAACATACTGAGAACGTCAGTGAGAAACAGCTGATTGATGTTATTACTGCCAGGGCGCTCAGCCCTGCAAGCCATATTAAATCTGTAAGCAAGACTCCGCTGGACCTACCTCCCCAGCAGAGTCCGATTGCGTGTTACATAAAGTGGCACACTATACCGCCCAGTCTTGACCCCGCCCAAGTGAACAGGAAGTTAAGTAAAATTAGCAAGAATGCCTGTTGTGTTTCCGCCTCATTACAGTGCATGGAGAGGGACTGCATGGCTCCGCACAGGCCAGGCTATATTTACCCTTGAGCCCAATTGCCTATACCATACGCACCAATTACCGCAGGGGACATGGAATCCTTCCCATGCCTGCAGGTACTGATATGTTGGTTATCCTGAAGTTCCTGCTAGTTGCTGGCTTGAGAGCATGTTGCTGCCATGTCTGCGCGGTGCGTCTCCCACGATCATATAAGGGAAGAGAATAACAAGCAATAAATGTTTGGTATGCCACCGCCTTTATTATACGAAATCAGATGCATTTACTTTCTCGAGACTGAGGAGGCTAGCCCTTATGACTGCACACATATAATATATACACCAAGCCTCAGAAAATGTTGCTCGCATTAAGCGCCGAGACTCTAACCCTGTACTCCCAAAAAGGTAACTCGGCAAGTCTGGCTGTAACGGCACCTGCATTAATTGTGTCCATGTAACCTCAAAAGTTACTGGTTTGTAAAATATTTCTGACCGAGTTCAAGTCTCCTACGCCCCCTGAGTCGTTATACATTATGCTATGACATCATTTTAGCGAAGACAACATAGATAAAATGCGAACTAAGTACATGAAAAAGGCATTAACATTGACCAACTGTGGGAATACCATTCTAGCAAACTATTTTAATTTTAAACGGCATTGATTGAAACATTTAGAGATGCAAAGGAGCTGCAAAAAGGTCACCAGCAGACACTGGCAATACAGACCGATGGAAAGTGGCTATATCAGGGGTATCACAGGTAGGGCACATGAGCCCGATGACATTATAGTAATGCATGGGCTTGAGGCATTGTCATAAAGAGAAATTTAAGCTTGGAAGTTGCCCACCCCCTCCTTAGGTTACTCAGTAACAAATCACAATGAGAATGCAGTGGTTCCTTCACACCTTAGGGCCCGGTGCCACTGCACCTGCTGCACTATTGAAGGCTACTTCCTGGGCACCGCTTCCCCATAGCCTCGAATGCCTCTCCACTGAACGCCGATGTGCAGAGGCACGAACTAACGCTTGCCCCATACTTAGACCAGCGTACAGCCCATCAACCGTTGATTTTTTATTGCATGGCGGTATTCGTCTGATCCGCGAGAATGTCTCAATAAACTCACCATTCGCTTAACAATATTGTGATCTGTTGCTATTGAAGTCTCACTTTTCTTAAAAATACGGGTATTTCACTAGCAGTCAGCCGCTATGCCATATTGCAACCCCCGGCCCGGGCGCGGACGGAGCTCAGATACTGGAGCTCCGCCCCATTTGTATACGGGCGTGCCCTCCGCCTATCGCGGCAGACGCAAGATCAACCCAGCTTTCCGCCGGGGCCCGCTTTCCTAGAGGCCCTGCTACCTTCCCGGCACACACAACAACTTGATTGCCGCTGCTGGGCGTGCCCTCCGCCGAGCACGGCCGCCGCTGTTGGAAACCACTGTCCCACTGTCACTCGCCCCCTCTGGGCCGCCCACAGAACTCGGACAGCTACCGACCGTTACCTTAACACCATGCCCCCCCCAGCTCAATACCGTGTTGTTCAGCAAATCCAGATACCCACCGTGACGCCACCCAACTTATTACCGCTGCTGGGCGTGCCCTCTGCCGGTCACTGCAGCCTCTGCTGGAAGCCACTGTCCCACTGTCGCTCGCACCACCCGAGCCACCCACACCACTCGGACAGCTACCGTACCATTATCTCAACACCATGCCCCCTGTTCAATACCGTGTTTTTCAGCAAGTACTGATGGCCACTGTGACGCCACCCAAGTTCGCAGGTCACAGGAAGAGTATACAGTAACTTACACCGCAACCCTCTCTGTCTGGCACATATTTCCAATAAGTACGCACCGTTCCCAGCCTCCCTTTTTACTCCTTGCTGATTAGAGAGCGCAGTTCACAGACACTGCCTAAGGCAGCTTCGTTTAAGACTACCTTGCAGGGCACTACAGGACTAGTGCGTTTCCCTGGCTCCGGTGCTTGTGACTGCTCCTGCACACACTAGCTACCGCCGCATATACAGCCAGCGGCCGCTCGCGCACACTTGTGAGTAGGAGCGCGTCCCCACAAAAAGCGCATCCCCTGAACTTGCGCACGCCGAGGCATGAACCCCTGGCCCGGGCCCGCCTAGCTGATACTCATTTCCACCGACTTGATTCGGCCTTAACAAGCCCTGCACACAGCATGAGCTAACATCAAAGGCAAGTCGCTTCCAGGTTGAATGCCGAGAGGACACCAAACACGGAATTGAATATTACAGGCCAGCTTGCCTAGGAATGTAGTTAGAAATGATAATGTGGACGCACCGGTACACACTAAACCGGAATAACTAAAATACACATTTAAGAGCACAGTGTTAGGAAATATATAATTAAATACCAATTTTCAAATTACCCGGTCGGGACACGAACCCACGACCTTTACCTTCATAGCATCCCGTATATAGCTAGAGCTACCGCTGTTTCTGTAGCCATGCCCCCGCCACAAATGGCACGCCCTCGATAATCGTTCTTAAAATTGAATGAAACTGCAATTTCCCCCCGACCATAGAAAACATCAAAATGGCCCATAAGGGGGAATCGAACCCGTGAACTTGGGTTCTGAGCACTGTGATATTACTCAACTGTGCCATCAACCTCTATTTACTTAACGCTACACCAGGCCTCCTTGAAACCCATCGTTACGACGCTCCTGCGGCTTCCCTGGGGTCCAAGAAGACAAAGAGGACGAGACCCCTGGGACGCCGCCTTAAATAACTTAATTAAGTTTCGGTTTCCTTTACGTATTGGAGCGTCAGCAGGGATCCATCCCCTTCCGGCATCTAGCCCCTGGAGGAGGCTCGGTTCCGTGGCGCAACTAAGGGCGCCCCTCCCCTAGGCGTGGGGGGCACCTACTCATTCCATGAAAATACCACACTTTACCCTGGGTTTCTATTTGCACACACGTCCATACTTATTCTGCACCCCACACTGTCACCACACCCTCTTGCCTACAATAAACATTTAAGGCCTCATTACAGGTAGTGAGGTGGTTTGGCAGGAGTTCTGCACCTGGGCACTGCTGATACCATGAGGACAGTTGATTCACGTGGGCAGTGTTCTCTTGCATAGTTGTCTTCATTGAAATAGGGCATGGTTGTACAACACAATGGGCCCGATTCACAACGGTAAAGTTAGACGAAAGTCTAACTTTACGACTTTCGTAATTCACAAAGGGCATTTACTTCTCGTAAATGCCCTTTGTGAATACCGAAATTCGTAAAGTTAGACTTTCGTCTAACTTTACCTTTGTTAATCGGGCTCGTTGTTTTTGCACCAATTTTTATAGTTGTCCCGGAGAACCGAACACTTCTACATTTCACCGACTTTTACCTAGAACAATGTTAACCGGGAAATTCCATATGTGCGGTTTTCTCCTCAAAATTCGTGATTGTCCTTCACGAAGGAGAGGCCTAAATCACAATGCCCTTAATGCTTGTAGTGAGTGCCTCAGAGGGCATTGCACTGCATTAGTTAAATTGTATCATATTCTAGTTCGGTGTTGATTATCAAAAATGGAACATGATGTATGACGAGGTGTAGAGGAAGGAACATGAGCATTCAGTTGGAGTTGAGGATCGTCATGTGGTGCGCTCTACTGGTCAGCGATTGTGCTTCTCCTTGAAGCAGGGGGTAATATTTCCATATAATTATGCTTAAAATGAAAGAAAGTGATAAAGACGGTATAGTGCGATTGCAAGAGGTATTCCGAGCTAAGCACCTGCATATGAAAAAACATGAATGTGTTGGTTAAAATGGATACCCAAAATTGTGCACTGTCCTGATGAGTTGGCAGTTTACCCGCACTGCTCCTTAACAACATTATGTTTTAGGGCGTGCTATCATTGCACAAATTTGAATGTCGTTATACTACGACTTCATTGATAGACTTTTGTTCATTTAAATTATAATCTTAAGGACATTTTTGTGTATAGTGCCTGGCGATTTCTACTGTCTTCATGGCAGAAAAAAATATGTATAAATATATATATTTTCTTCTTCTGTTCCTAGATAAACACATCATTGTTCGCAAAAGAAGGACTTCATTTTCAGATGGCTGTTTTTGTAAGACAAAAAGGTACATTTAAAAATTAACTCATAAATGTTGTGTCTAATTGCCTTATTAAATGCATGCTAATTAAACACAGATTGATGATTTAATTGTAGAAGATTATGACTGATTATATGCAACTTTAACAATGGCAAATGATGGTATATTATAATTGTATATGTTAATTGAAATTGCAATTTATACCTTTAGACAGAGCTAAGACATTTATTCAAACAATTTTGAAATGTGTTACACCTTGATAATACAACTTGAATAGTATTGTTATTTTTAGAAATTCTTTTAATACATGCAAATCCAATGTGCTACTCATATCTTTAGATGATCTGTGTTTATGAATTTGTTCATGAGCAGTATGTGGAAGTTACCAAACAGGGGTCATAGGAGACAGACAGAGATACAGACTGGCACGCACAACACACACACACCCACCCACACACACACACTGTATTAAACAAGAGCCAAATAATCATCAGTAGGAAAAGGTGTTGATGTACAAACGTCTAGGGGGAAAATGGGAATTAATTTAAATATCTTTGCCTCCTTCAACAGGAAATGTGGTATATGTAATTGGGCTTTGTGTCAGCTCCTTGCTCTTGACTGGATTTGTCTATACCAATTCCTGCTCTCAGTTCAATAGTTTAGCTCACTATTACGGTGTTTGTTCTTCCCTTGGAACATTTCTGCTTTTCCCTAGTTTTTGACTGGATGTGTGGGGAAAAGCACTCGTCACTTTCGGCCTGCCAGCCTACCCTAGCACATTGTACATTGCACTTTTGAGCAGACCCCTAGCTGGAGCGGAGGAGGGGCTGCGGACGCCTGCAAAGGCCGCCGGAGGTCCCGCGGAGCGGGACGCGCGCGGGGGCGCGGCCCGGGCGAATAGCCTGAAATAGCCTGGGCTGGGCCACCCCCCTGAGAAGTGTAACAAGAAGAAGTTGTATTCTGGACATTGGAGGGTTGCAAGGGTGAGTGTTTGTGGCTGCCATAAAGCCTTGTAATAAATATATATAAGTATCTGATGTGGGGTCTATCGCTCTGCACCTAGATAAAGGGAACATCGAGCTAGCCCAGAGCTACACTTCGGCTTGGGCCCAGTACTGTAATTCATCTATAATATACCCTCTGGAGAACGCTGACCGGGTTTGCGGACTGGTCTGTTTTTGACATACACTGGAACAATACTGGACACTGAGGGCCTGATTCTGATGCGGGTTGGAAAGCTCCCCGACCGAATCGGTTTGGAAATGGTTTCCGACCCACTCGGATCGGGAGAGTCCGACCGACGGAGTACGATGCATCCGGATGCTTCCAGATATGATTTGGTTGGACTCCCATTGACTTCAATGGGAGCATATGTTCCTAACCGCATCATAATTGGGCCCTGGGTCGGGAAGACACGTTCCTGATCCGATTGGAAGGAGCAAATGCCATTAGGAGGCCTTCCTAACCGCATCAGAATCAGGCCCTAGGTGGTAATGCTTTCCTAACCGCATCAGAATCAGGCCCTGAGTGTGGAAACAATATATAGCGGGCCGCAATTTCTACGGCTACGTTCTCTATGCGCTCCTAGTGCGCTTTATGTTTATCTAAAAGCTTGTTTATAAACTTGCATATTGTGTTCTTTTAACTTGTTTATCTTGCGCTGAGGATGGGCAAAAGAAAAACGGGCTCAGCTGCTAAACCAAATGTGAGGGGGCAGCAATCGCTCTTGAACTTTCTGACAGGCGCGATGGGGGCGATAGAAGACCAGATAAATACAGTAGAGGAAACGTTGACGCAAGGAAAGTTACGGGGGCTGGTAGCTAAAAGTCCCGTGGGTCAAACAATCGATTATCACCTGCAAGTAATCACACAGGAGATTGCCGCCGAGAAGCCCCCCCAGAATCAGTGTGTCCAAAACACATCTGATAATATTTATGTAAGCGATCTCGATTCTGTGCCACAGCCCCTGCCCAAGAGATCCAGAAACCCAGAAATCGCGGACAGGGCACCTAACACTGTTTAATCTACTCCCCCATTATCCCCCAAGAGAGTAAATAGGACAAAGCGGACAAAGGGGAGCAACTTGGGCAAACAGGGTAAGCAGGGTAAGCCCGCGTCTGGGAGGAAATCTTCGACCAGTGTAATGGCTGATGGTCAGATGGTCGAGCTTAGTAAAATCATTAGCAAAATAGATAATTTGCATAACAGCCTAATGGACTCAATTTCGAATTTAACGGCTAGAGTGAAGTCCCTGGAGGATAGTATAACAGTAAGAATGGATTTCCCACATAATGTTGCAAATGATAAAGCTATTGCACATACAGAAGACTTGAATTCCAGGGTTGATATGCGTATTAATGGTATAGGTAATACTAATAAGCTGGCACATATAACCAGTCCTTACGACCCCCAAACTAGGCATATGATTGCACCTGCGCCTAAAGCGCCAGTAGTTGCACAACTAGATAGGCACCAGAAAAGGTATACCACTGTGTCCGATAATAAAATCATTAAAGAGACACATATGAAGTCGCAGAAAATATTAATGAATCCATATTTTTCTCTCGAGCTACCACCAGCTGTGACTCCCTACACAATCATCTTGGCCAATGTCCCCGTTTTAGAGTCACAGAAGAACGAAACATGGGAGGCCCTGAGGAATAAATCACTTTTCTGGCTGGGCTCTAAAACCGGCCTCACTGAAGTCCTGTTTGCTAAATTTAAAATGGCTAGAAGGGTGCCTTGGGTAGGCCGGGATAATAAAATGCTTGTAGGGGACTGTATAGTCCTTACATTCAGCGACCCACACCTAATACAGGCTTTTTTGACTAGAGCAGGGAACATCAATATAACACATACGGGTATTAATATTCTGCCCTTAGGATTCTTCTACCAACCACACATGGTCTTTCAACATAGAAACCAGAATACGCTTCCCCAGGATAGTTCCACCCTTATTTATAATGTACCGGTTGCCAATAGTTTCGATGCCCTCCCAACATTAGAGGACATCGATTGACCAAGAGTCCAAGAATTACCTAGTTTACAAATGGGAAGTAGGACCGATTTAGTAGCCTGCGGTCCAATGGCTGCTTTAAATACTAATGAAATATCTAGTTTAACTATGGAAGACAGTCCCCCTCAAATATTGGGGCCTATTTCTTCTTTGGGTATGGACAAGAATTTGCCCCTAAATGAAAGTGAAACTAACCATTACACTAATGTTATTACTCAGAGGGACCATGCAGTTAATTAATTTATTTTAACTAATATATTATTTTGGAACATGGCTGGGCTGCGTCAAAAGGTGGAAGAGCCACAATGGGTTACCTTCATTGGAGATTTCACAATATTGTGCTTGCAAGAGACTTGGATGTCGAATGAGGTGCACATAAACGGATATAAGACCTTCCATACACCTGCGGTGATCTCGTCGAGTGGGAGAAACAAGGGGGGCTGTGTACATATATTTCCAGTAGTTTATCTGTTAACAGGATTGATTTCAAAATCTCTAAAAGATATTATCAAGTCTTGTTAATGTATCTGGATAGAGAGCATACTGTGGCCCTTGTAAATTTTTACAATAACATCCCCAAAGAGCAGCTAGGTCATGTGTTGGGTGAATTATGGAAAGATATCTGTAACTTGCATGAAAGCTCGATGGAAGACCTATGCATTATCTGGGGTGGGGATTTTAATGACAAGATTTGTCAGTATGCTATGAAGGGAATTTGTGGCTTAAGTATGGAAAAAGGCGTGGAGCTTGCCCATTTCCCTCATACAACATCCGGTGAGTTGTTTAATACCATCATGTACCAATTTGATTTAGGGTTTGCTAACGAACTCTGCTCCCCCACAGTCCCATTTAGGAACACCTTTAATGGCAGAGGACTAGGCTCCATAATTGACTACATTCTGATCACTAAGATCCATACTCGTAGGGTGAGGGATTTTATAACTCACTCAAACGCAATGAGTGATCATTTTCCAATAAGTCTTTCCATTTGTCTAACAGGTGCTATGCTGAACAGGGAGACAGAGGAACAAATATTCCCTTTTGAACCTACGCTTAAAAGACTAAACGGGTATACCCTGAGTTGGACAAAAATAGACCAAACCTTGTTATTTAGTCAAATTATAAATAAATGCAAGAAGGAAGTGGCTGTCTGCCTTGACGAGCGGGCCGTCGATCGTGAGGTTTTAAACTCTTTCGGCATTATCTCTAAAGAGATTAAGGAGCTATTGACAGTGAAAATCAGAGAAAGGCAAAGGAACAGGGATGGTTTGATTCAGGATGCACCAAAGCACACACTAACTTAAAGATAGTTTTACACAGGCAGGATAGCACCCAACATGAAAGAAAAATGGCCAGGGCTGCCTACAAGCTTGCGTTAAAGGAACGTAAAGAAAAACTCAGAGTGCAGGCTTGGCGGGCCCTGCGTGAGGCTAGTGATCTCAAAGATAACAACAGTTTTTGGAAGGTGGTGAATGCTCCTTTTTTAGCCCCTAGAGATCTACCCTCAGTAGAAATAGTTATTAACGAAATTTCTTGGGTTGAGTATTACACCAAGCTATATAATGAAGCTGAGAAAACTGAGGCTATAATGGAGCGGGACCCGCCCCTTTCAATTGAACACACTTGTACTTTTCCCCTGGATTTATGTTTTACTCTGCAAGAAGTCATATGTGCCATCAACGAAAGCGTTGCTGCTAAAGCTCCTGGACCAGACGGTGTCCCTGTGGATGTGTACAAGGCTAATTTACCGTTCTGGGGACCCCTGCTAACCCACGTTCTAAAAGCCTGTTGCCAACAGGGTTTGATTCCAACTTGGGCAGATTCGATAGTGGTACCCATTTTTAAAAAGGGGGACCGGAATAGTCCAGCTTGCTACCGTCCAATTTCCCTGCTGGATTTGTTTCTTAAAATTACAGGTCGCATTATTTTAAACAGGCTACAGTCATGGGTGGAAGAGAAAGGAGTTCTTTCTAAATTACAATATGGCTTCCGCAAGGGTCTGGGGACCATTGAACAGGGGCTGAACTTAAACTTAGTGATCGGCAAATACACACATGCGAAACAAGGAAAACTAATTTTAGCATTTGTCGATCTCAGCTCCGCTTTTGACTGCGTGAGACATAATAAATTGTGGAGTATATTGAAAGAAATGGGGGTGGAACCTCCCCTTATATCTCTCATGATGCAGTTATATAAAGAGGCTGGTGCTAGGGTTCGTTTTGGTAGGCAGGGCGAATGCACAGCCAAATTTCCTGTTAGTAAAGGTGTTAGGCAGGGCTGTGTGCTTGCACCCCTACTTTTTAGCTTGTATATTAATGAGTTAGGACAATTTTTAACTGAACAATGCCAGGATCTTCCTATAATTAACAATCAACCTGTACCTGCATTGATGTACGCGAACGACGCGGTTTTAATGACACATACTCAACTAGGTCTGCAGAGAGTTTTAACGAGTTTTACACTATTTATGGGTGCAAGGGGTTTGAAAGTAAACATTTTAAAAACCTACATCATGAAATGTGGTAAAAACAGTGCAAGGTGCCGCAACATTTTTATTGATAATTCAAAAGTAGAATGTATTAGTAGTTTCCCATACCTTGGAATTCAGTTCGATTATCGACGGACTTGGGTACCTGCTGTGCAGGCGAGAAAATTGATGTTTATCAGAATGATTGGAGCATTGACTAATTTCGCTAGAAGGTTAGGCAGAAGACCAATCCCAGAATTAATACTGATATATAAAGCCAAGTGCCTATCCACAGCCATGTATGGTGCTGGTATTTGGGGGCACATGGATGTGAACCCTATTCAACTAACAGAAAACGCTTTTACCAAGTACTTACTGGCTGTCCCCACTAGCACTGCCAACTTTGTTTGCCATTCAGAACTCGGGCTGTCTTATATAGCAGATTTGGTTAAAATTGAACCGATCTTACTGTGGCATAAGGTCTGGGTTACCGAGGAGACCAGTTTTAATCGCGAGGTAATCAGGGATTGTCTGGGGATGGTAAAGGTGTCCACTATCCCGTGGTTAAATTACATCAAAAAGTTCACTTGTGATATTGGCCATCCAGAATATTTTGAAAATCCAGACAGTCTTACTAAACTTACGAGAAAGTCCTTAAAAGCATTCTGCCTAGCGAATTTGCAAGCTAATAGACTTGCTGTAGAGATCGTTAAACAAACAGTCTTGGAGAACCAATTAATGCTATCATGTTACGTTATTCAACCATACCTAGTTTGTGTACCCGGGTCTTATGAGAGGATGCTATTAACACGATTTCGCTTGGGGACCTTTCATAGACTGGTGAGTTTTCACACCATTAATGACTGGTCAAAAATACTGGATGTCTGCCCGTGTGACGCTATTTCACAACAATCTACACTACACGTGATTTTATTTTGTAAATTTTACCTCCACCCAAGAAAAAGTTTTTTAAAACCAGTTTTGAAAAAGATGGGGTTGAGACAATGTCGTACCGCGTTATTAGCGTTGCAAATTTTAGACGGTGAATTGATTATTTTAGCTGTTGCTTATTTTTGGAAAAGTGTTTTGAAATATAGAAGATTTTATGAAACCAGCTGATGTACGCTTATCTCTAATTACCATGAATTTTATCTCTTTGTAAAAATGTTTTTCTTTTTTAGATTGAATGTTTAGCTTTGTGCTTTTATGATTTAAAATCTAAATCGAATAAAGCTATTTTTGATTGATTGATTGATTGACTGGATGAGTTGTATCCATCCACTGCTGATGTCAGGTGCCTATTATGTCTTTATTCACTATTATAAGAACTTTAGTACTCTATTGAAGTGCACGTTCTGCTTCTTTCCTTTTTTCTGTCCCTCTTTTCTCTTATTCTCTGTTGCTCTCCAGCACATGCTCAAACTCTTTCCTTTGCTCCCACACACTCCCCGTCTCTCCACTGCCCAATCATCCATTGTTGCCCACTCCCTCCAACACATTACACTGATGACGCTCACTGTTGAGTTTTCACCTCACTCCCACTTCTCTTTCATCTACCTGCCTTTCTTTTCCACCCCCCACTTCTCTTCTGCTTTTCTCCCATCACTTCTCTCCCGAAGCCTTTCTCCAAGGCCTCTCGCTGACTGCCCTATCCCACCACCATGTGGTATTGGCTTTGCCAATTCAGAATACTTTTCAAATCACCCCTAAAAAAGAGCTAAGTAGGCAATCACCATTTCTAGCAGCAAAGATCGCACACTTGCCCTCTCATGCAAAGAAACCATAATTCCCTTAGATGGAGTTTTGAAACTAAATATGATATTGTTACAGTTAACATCTATGTACGTTGTCGTTTCGGTTCCTTAATTTCATGAGTTAGCCCTGGAGTACCATCCCAGATGCTGTCAGTTCCATAGTAGTTTCCTTTCCTTTTAGTGCTCCAGCGCTAACTCATGGAATTGACACAATATGGCCTGGAAAGTCAGATTCAAATAGATTTGAGCCTGTCTTTTGAAGCAATTTTTATAAGAGGCGGCTACCTTCATGTGTCCTGATAAAGCCACCTTGAGAATCTTTTGTAGGGAGTTGAAACTTTGGTGTACTTAGATGTTGACTGTAACAATACAATGTTTAGTTTTGAACCCTGCACTTAAACTGGGTTCTGTGTTTTTCTAATTGAACGATCAAGCAGTCAATTTTGTCCTTTTTTATCAAACACTAGCACACCTTGGTTCACCTTTCTCACAAAACACTATGGGGCATATTCTCAAGGAACTATCGCTGAGTTAACGGCACTTTATCTCAGCCAAAGTCGCGATAAAATTATCGCCCCATTCACAAGCTGGTACAAACAGCTGATATCACCAGTTTACCTGCGATAGCACCCGCAAAAAACATCACCACAGATGAGCCCGGCAACTATCGCTAATGAGATGCAGAGTAGGCGTTCCAGAGCAAAAAGCCGCGACAACACCACAAAGCAACATTCACAACGACCAGCCAGATCGGCGATAAGAACACAAAACAGGCGATACGGTACGTTAGCAGCAGGAAATTAACACCTGCTCTGACCTGGTGCAAAGTCAGACGACAACCTGCACCAGAAAAGGGAGCCCAACCCACAGCCACGCCTGAAGAACAACAGATGCCATGGAGCTACTCATCATGCAGCTCGGAGCCCCAACAGGGCCACAACACCCACCGCCACCACCCCCCGGCCCGCCACCCCCCCTGGACCCCCTTCACCCCCCCTCAGACCACCACACAGGCAGCGCAAACAAAGACAGCGGACCTTCAGGAAACGCACCAGCCTCACAGACTTAACCCCAGAGAATGTCATTGCCCACTACAGACTCAAAAGGCCAACCATCCTCCGCATCCTGAACATCATTGCCCACAGGCTGACGGTACCAACACAGCGGACAACCAACATCCCACCTCAGGCAAAGCTGCTGGTTGTGCTGCACCTGTTGGCCTCTGGGACATTGCAACCAACAACCGCCAGAGTCGGAGGAGTCTCACAGCCAGCCCTATCCAAGTTCCTCAAACCTGTCCTGGATGCCATTATCAGCTTGGTACCCCAGTACCTATACTTCCCCCACACTGCGCAGGAACAGCTGGAGACCAAGCAAGGCTTCTACGCCATAGCTGGCTTCCCGCACGTGTTGGGGGCAATTGACTGCACACATGTCCTACTTGTGCCCCCTGCCGACACTGCACACAATTACTGCAACAGGAAGCACACGCATTCCATCAATGTGCAGGCAATAGTGGACCACAGGGGACTCTTCACCAATGTCGTCGCCAACTACCCAGGCAGTGTGCATGATTCATACATCTTCCGACAGTCCATCATCAACCGGCGCTTCCAGGATTGCACCTACGGAAATGCAGTGCTCGTTGGTAAGTACCAAATGAACACACCCCACACCTCAACTCCACAAACATGCAACTCACAACTCTGGGAATGCACAAGTTACAAACTCACATACAACATGCCCACCCACCACACACGACAGCACAACGTACTGCGGTAACCTGGGCTAGCCATGTACATGAGCCATCAATAGCATGGCACCTCAGCCACACAATAGCAGTATGTGGGGAGCGGTGGGAACCAGGCATGTGCAAAGGAGGCAAGTGATCCATGAATGCGAATGCACACAATGCCAAGTGTGGCGTGGAAGTGCTGGACAGACTGCAGTATGCAGACCACAGACATATCCATGTCGACACATACTGCTGGTGGTGGTAGTGTTGTGGACAGTAGGCGCAACCATGTCCCCCCAGCAAGTGGGGAAGATCTCGGAAATGTAGCTTGTTACGTCCCCCCTGTAAGCGTGTGCAGAGTGGGCTTGCCCAGCGTACACCAGGCTAGCGTAGGGGTGTGAATAAAAAGCATGTAGCCTTGGGCGTGGTTCTCTTCCGGAATGGCCAACGTGGCTGCCAGGGCGGTGCCTCCCACCCTGCCACGAGGCCAACGCAGTGTGTGGCGGTGCCTGCGATCCTGTGCGCCTGCCGCAGCCCGTGCCGCTGGTCCCCGAACCAGTCTCGTCCGCCACTGCACATCCAGGCCTCACTGCTCACCTGCCGACACCGGCGTGTCTCCAAGAGGGCCCACCACGTGCCGGTGCTAGCTCAAAGCCAGAGGCCCGCGACCTTGGCAGCCTCCTCAGACCATCACGGCCTCCGCAAGCAAGGCCCGCAGTACTCCTTTCACGTTGACGTACTCCACCGGCATACACAGCGGTCAAGTAGGTCACACATTTGGAACTGAGTCTTGATTACACAATGGCAGAGTACATATTCATGGCATCTTTTATATCCCTATACTCCCTTCGATGTGGTGCCACCAACTCTGTGCATAGCATTCCGACCACATGTGTCTGTGGGCTCTTGCGGACTTCTGCCTCGGCCTACACAGCGGTCCAGCAGGCCTCACACCAATCCAATACAGTCCGTAACAGGCAGGACACGGCTTCGTCGCAGGGTGCACACCCGCTCAGCTCTGGTGCCTCCACCTCCATCAACCATGAATCTTCCCCACATGCCATTTCAATAGCGTGTGTTAGAGGTCCAGGAGGAGCTAGCTGCACAGCGGTTGCCCCGCGCTGACCACTGCCTCCGGCACACAATTGGAACTGAGTCTTGATCTGTTCATTGCAGAGTTTATATCATTGTACAGGCCTCAACGCAGACTGCATCCCCTTCCAGCTCTGTGGCCACTGACTCTGTGCCACGGGAGTCAAGGACACTCTGTGGTTGAACGTTGGTGGCGTCTGAGTCTATGGCCTGGGGGTTGTCTTCATCATCATGTAGCTGATACTGACATTGTGGGAAAAAGGGGACTGTAGCATTCAACTCCTCCATATTGCCTGTTTCTGCTTGCTTCTGCCCTCTGCATCATGCCCTGGATGGACACCTTCCACTGTCCCCCGTAACACTCCGCGACATTCTCCTTGGACATCAACAAGGACCCGCTCAGCTCTCGTGGCCCTACCTCAGTGCATCGCAAGTCACCGTCCCGTGGCGGTGTGCCTGTGCCGGCCGCTGAGCATCCGGGGCCACCGACTCTGTGCAGCTCAAGTCATGGACCCTTGCTGTTTGTACTTTGAACTCCTGATTGTCTGATCACTGTTGTAGTTGTTGCCAGCACCAACCAACCCCTGAGGGGTGGCTTACACTGCCCAACACCCATCCAGCACAGGCGTCACTGGACGTGTGACCCTGGCAAGTAAAGGTGCCAAGCGCACGTGCCCGTAGCCAGTTCCACAAATTATCTCACTGTGTCCGTGTGGTCATTCTGTATGCATGTGGGCCCCGGGCCATACCACATTACATTGTGTTGTGTACAGCGTGCGCAACCTTGTCACCTCAGGCAGTGGGGTGGACCTGGGACATGTATCTGTGTTGGACCCCCCTGTGAGCGTGAGGGAGTGGACCGGCGTACGGCAGTACGGCTTAGTGGTGTGGTCATTCAACACGTGGCTCTAGGCATGATTAATTTTAGGCCTTGCCAAGGCAGTAACTAATGCGTGTGTCTCAGGTGTAGTGTCGGTGCCACCCGTCACGCAATATACAATGTTGCTATGTAGCATGCCCCCGGAGTACGGGCTCGGCCGAGGGGTAAATGAGGGTGCGCAAGCCCGCTTGGGGTCAGGGATCAGACATGCCAACTGTTGTGTGTGTCGCTATTTCCGCATCATAAGCCAAAGGTCTACCCTCAACCGCATGGCGAGTTCAGCCAGGCATGAACTCTACATCTGTGTCCGCCCTGTCCTTACCATGGGCCTACACACACGTGTCCATCCACCTTCAGCGCACAACATCACTGTGTCGTTGTCAGGCTTGTGGACATGCGCAGACAGGCATGACAATAGTGTGCCGTAGGGGTGCAAGTGATGCAACCGCGCTGCGCACACTAGTGAATGGGCTCGGGGGAGGGAGGAGCAGCAGTGAGGCCATGTAATTCACATTGATGCCGCTCATTTGCAACAAGCAGTACTTGTCATGCAGGAATCACAAAGTCACACATATCACACACCAATGAATCACTGAGCCTGCCAACACATCATGCAGAACCAACTATTGACTCATGTCTCTCTGCACTGTCACAGGTGACCAAGGATATGCACTCTGCGCTTGGATGATGACACCCCTCCGAGCCCCGAACACACAGGCCCAGAGGCAGTACAATGCGGCCCACAAACGCACCAGGGGCATCGTGGAATGCACATTTGGCGTGTTGAAGTCACGTTTCAGGTGCCTGGACGTCACAGGTGGGAGGCTCCTGTACAGCTCAGACATCGTGTGCAAGATGATCGTTGCATGTTGTGTGTTGCACAACATATGTGTACGCAGCAAGGCCCCATGGATACAAGTGCCAGATGCACCGGAAGATGATGATGAGGACGAGGCAGGTGGACCACACCCCACTGCAGCTGCAGCAGGACTTGCCCGTAGGAACACCATCATTGACAATTTCTTCACATGAGCACGTCACATTGTGACAGTCCTTGGCAATCATGGGACAGTACAAAATGACCACAGGCACAGCATGTGCTAATAAATGCATTCAAAATACACATTCCCTGAGTGCATGTCACTCATCTGTACAGGCACATCACTCAGACAAGTGTGAGTGCGACATGTATTGCTGACAATTTTCTGATTTGTTCATGGATGGTGGGTGTGTCACCTCTGTGCACAGGGGCTGTTTAGGGTGTCACGTATTCGGACTGCCAGTTCTGTGTGTTGCAGTTAGTAGGGAATCCCACTCTTCGGCGTTTCACATGTGTCCAAAATCATTCCATTTTGGCTGCCATTTGTGTCCTACAGGTGACAACAGGGCTCCTTTTGGGGTCAGATATGTACCACCATCATGGATGCCCCCTGTGGCTCAAGTACCACAACATGGGCAACATGTACGTAAGCGGGAGTCACTGCCCCTACATTCGTCCACGCTTTCATGGTGGATTGATCATGGTCATGACACGTCTGTGTGCAGGAGGGGTTGCTTGTCCCTCTGCAATGTGAAGGGGAGATGCGGTTTCAATGTGTGTTCCATGCATGTTTCAGCATTGGCGCAGTTTACATGCAGACTGCATGTCAATGTACATTGTGACTGTGAGGAGATGCCTATTTGATGCGGGACAATGGTCATTTGTTCTACGTCACGGATGTGTGGTTGTGCTCGTACATTGTCATCTCACCGTTTTTTTACTCTGCTTTTATGGTGCATTTTCCCGCATGACGCGTGGGAATTGCAGGCCTATTGCTGATTTTTGTATCGGGATTGGCATCATCGCTACTATTTTCGCGTTCGTGTTTTGCGTTTTTTAGGCGTCGCGTTGATTTTAACATGTTCATTTGACGCGTTAGCGTGGGACTATCGCATGGGGCCACCGTGTTGTGAATACCACGTTAACACAGAGTTGTTTTCCCGCGATAGACTGCGATGTGAAGGGTTGCGTTAACGTAATTTTGTGGTAGTTATCACACGTTCTTGAGAATATGCCCCTACATGTGTGCACCGTTTTAAGGGGCACCTCCTTACACATCTGTAGATATGATTATTATTGCTATAACAGTGATTAAATAATGTTTATTGTGTACACACAATTGCACTTTTTATTTTACAAGAAATCAACATTTTTATACTCCCCTAGAGGGAACCACTGTCTTCTATTTTGTATTGTCTACACAGTTTCCTAGGAATACCAGTTACCCCTCAATATTTTTCTACTCCTCAGTAAAGAAGCATGCATTGCGATCTTTTGATACTAGTCAAGTGGTGACATCGGGTGTAGTCTAGCTCAGGCTGCTAAATATTTCACCCAACTATAAATAAAGCCCAGCCACACATCTGTCTAGGAAATAATGTTCATCAATTAGATTACGTTATACAGTATCCACATGGCCTGTTTTGCCATTTTGTGGCATTAATTAAATCAGTTGATGGGGATACTCTAATATCCGTGTTCTTCAAACCTGCAACTGACACATATTGCTAATATGGTGCAAAATACCTTCCTAATTGAAGCCCAGTAGGATATTCAATCTATTAAACATCAGCTAAATACACACAGGATACAAATACCTATTACACATATGTTATAGCAACGATAGAGCTGAAAGTGCATGAATAACAATTATAGTAAAAAGCTCCAGTTTCATTTCAAATTTATATTAAAAAGGTGAAGTACAGAAACATACATGGCACCTGTTCATACATATATCAGTATTACCATATTAAATTAAGAAACAGCACACTATTCCTACTTAGGTGATCCTGTAAACATGAGCGGACAAAATGCATACAAAACACCCCTGATTATCTATCACCTATAAGAATAAGAAGTTCTTCATCAATATTAAGCACATGTGGTTTTAGTATGGACAATCTAATAATGATTTTTGATTCTATCTTTATTAGTTTATGTTCATGATTACCACCCCATGGATGTATACCAGTTCTAGTGATGCCTCAGATTTCAGAAGAAACTATGATCACTATTGTGTTTATCTTTCAACTGCCTAGCTACTGGATATTTTTCATCACAATATTGTAAAGCATTAACCTGTTCAAATACTCACAATCATAATTTTCTAATAGTGCTACCGACATACAGTAATACGCACAAGCAACTAAGTACACAAAATACATATATAGTATCACAGTTAATGGACTGTTTCTACAGATTGTGTTCCCATTAGGACTTATAATCATCAGGGTCTTGTGCTGGCCATGATATAAAAAATGCAGTTTCCAGCTTTTGTTACGTAGATTATCTTCTTCACTTTATTAGCTTCATTAAGTATGTCACATAGATATTCAGCGACCAAAAAAGCTAAGATGCATTCTTATTCAGACTTTGATGTACAAGCTCATCCTCAAACAATCAGTGCCAATATTTTTCAACAATCAACTTTGCTTTCCATGGCTTAGCAGAAAATCAAGTTATGAGTTGCAATTGCGTATGTCAGCCATCTATTAGGGTATCTCTCAGCAATCTATTTGGCCCATTGCCTTGTGCTTGCTTTACAATCCTATCCCTGTCCATTTGATCAGCTTTGTTGCGAATCGGTCTTTATTGTATCCTCTCTTTAAATTCTTTGGCATATCGTCAGCTACATGTCTGTAATACTAACCAATAAATCACCAGTGGGTTGGCTTAGCTAGATTTAACTGTTCAGGAGAGTGTTTCTCCATTTTTGAAGAATAGTTGCTTCTGGGGCAAGAATATACAACACTTTGGAGGAAGTGGTCATACACCTGGGTGGCACCCTGCATCGCATTGTTCAGAGGTGCTCCCCTACTTGACACTCAGTAACACTGAATAAATATGGAAGAAATGCAAAGCAACTCAGATCCCTGCCTGGAAAAATCAAGAGAAGAAATTCTGCCCTACTGGAACCTCTGGTCTGCATCAAAGGAACTGTCCTACAGTGGTTCGCCTCTTTCAGAAACAAGCACACACAGCTAATCACACTTAACAATGAACTCTCAAATGCAACACCAGTCTCACAAGGAGTCCCGCAAGGGTCAACCCTGTCTTCAGCCCAATTCAACCTCTATATGGAACCTTTCGCAGTGATCCTGAAACAAGCTAGAATTGCCTATCACCTCTATGCAGATGATGCCCAAGTCTACATGAAGATCTCGTCAGTCAGAGACATCCAGCACCTAAATAGCACTTTACACACAGTTCAATCCTGGCTAACCAGCATCCACCTCAAACTCAACCCCATCAAAACAGAACTCCTCCTCATCCAACCCAAGGTAAAATCCTTTCCCGTAGCTAGCTGGCTCATTAACATCACTGCTCTAAACTGCAAACTGTCCAACTCTAACTCTATTAAATCCCTGGGGATCACACTTGACAGTCACTTAAGCATGAAGGAGCATATAAACGTCTCTGCAAAAAACACCTTCTACATACTGAAACAACAAAAAAAGTCAAACCATTCATACCCATTGATGACCTAAAAACTGTGGTGCAAGCTCTCGCTCTCCCCAAGTTAGACTATGGTAATGCAACAATTATGGGTGCACCAAAACATACCTAGCCCCTCTGAATGCTACACTCCACACGGCAGCCAGTCTTCTACTGGGAGAGAGACAATATGACCTCATCACTCCCACTCAAGCAGCTCAAATGGATTACAATCGAGGCAAGAGCTATACTCAAAACTACATGCATAACTCACAAAGCTCTCCACAGGAATAAACCAATCTACCTCTCAAATCAAAAGCCGGACAAAAGAGACCGCTACGAAGCTCAATCAATCTTCTCCTAATTCCACCAAAATTCAAGAAAGAGAAAAATCTCACGCCTGTTCCTTCTCTGGGAATTGTCCCAGAATCCGGAACGCTCTACCTCAAGACTTATGTGACAATTAGTCTTTCCCCCACTACAAGAAGAAATTGAAACTCCTTCTTATCAACAAATATTTGAACCCACCCTCCCAATAGCTTCCGAACGGCCCATGCTGATACCACACAGTCAAGGCTAAACCTCAGCACCATTACCTCAGGAATAACTCTCATGTCGCTATTCCCCCACCACTAAGAGGCCCATCCCTAGCAACCCTGAACCTTATTGTCCATCCATTTTACTGCCCACCTCAACCCACTGTTATAATATGGTTACTATATATCTTAACTTATTCTCTGTGTAACCCTATGCAATTGCTGCTAGGTGCAGTTAAAATCAATATTTATAGATACATGTCATTTCTACCTCAAAAATGTATCAGCTATTGATCCCAATGCCTTCATATGTTTTGCTTACATACTGCCATTATGTCTTTATGCCTACTCAAATATGTACTGATATAATGCACAGTTAAAACTATATTTATTTATATATGCTGATTCTACCTCAAAAATATATCCTCTACTGATCGCTTACGTACTTCCAATATGTCTTTATGCTTACCCCAATATGTAAACTACTTAATTGCTACTATGCAAACTCTGTGAAGCGCTCTTATGCCTTCAGGTCAAGTTTACACTATATAAAACTCAATAAATAACAATAAAAATTAAATAAAAGTTTTACCTTATAACATTTTACAAGTGTAATTTTAAAATGGAAAATGGTAACCAGTTCATGTTTGGAGTCTCTGGAATCCAAATTTAAAATCCTAACTTAAAATTCTGAAAAAGCCACTTTTAGAAAGATGGCATTTTCTTGCCATAGTCATTTTCTGTCTGTAGTCTGTCTCTGGTCACATGACTGGGTGTAGCTGACAGTTGAGCTTTGTGTATTCCTCCAACACAACCACACACAATAGGGAGCTTAGATGTGCCTGGGTAGCCCACCACTGGCAGGATGGAAGGGAGGAGCTGGGCACAGCCCCACTTACACATGAATAGGCTGTGTCCTGCCTCCATACAAAGGGCTACATACTCCCTTTAGTTAGTCTGGAGCCAGGGCAGGGAATGCTAGATGCCTGGGGACTCCTAAGGGAAACCTCTAGAAGCTTCTCCCCCAATTCAAAGTCACAACTCGGCATAAATACTGGACCTTCCACAACAACTCTTCAGTACACTTCTGAATCTGTGGATACTCTGCCAGGAAGAAAGACTGATGTGCTGCTACAAGGACTGCCACTCTGCTGGACTGCTGCCCTGCTGTGCTGACCTGCTGGACTCTTGGCTGGGTGAGAAGGACTGGGTCTGCATCTCTTGAACCCAGAATCCAGAGTGAATCCAAAGGCTAGTTGCCTGGACTCCTGATCTGAAGCCTCAGGGACATAACAAGCTTTCAACATCCTGACATCTGCAACTGGACTCTGTCATCTGTGAGTTTACCCTGCCAAGTGGTACCACCCCAGTCCTGCACCCTTGGATGTGGGCGTCAGGTGCTTACCAGCCTCTGTGGACCCAGCAGAACTGATGAATCTCCTCTGCTGCATGGCCCAAACCCAAGCAGAACTGACACATCGCCACTGCTGTGTCAATTGGACCCATCGCAAAGACCTGCATCACACTCAGCTCTTTAGAACCGCTGGATCAGCCGACTGCGCGAAGCATCCTCGGCGCAGTCCCTCGCATAGCTCATCGATGGCAGCCTCAATGATAATCAATCAATCAATCAATCACGGCATTTATAGAGCGCGCTACTCACCCGGGAGGGTCTCAAGGCGCTGGGGGAGGGGGTAAGTTATTGCTCGAACAGCCAGGTCTTGAGCTGCTTCCTGAAGGAGAGATGGTCCTGGGTTCGCCGAAGGTGAGTGGGGAGGGAGTTCCAGGTCTTGGCTGCCAGGTAGGAGAAGGATCTTCCTCCGGCGGTGGTTCTGCGGATGCGTGGTATGGTGGCGAGGGCGTGGCTGGTTGATCGTAGCTGGCGGGTGGGCGTGTAGAAGGTCATGCCAGAATCCGCATCAGATCCTAGCAGATCTTCAGAACCAACGCATCATCCTGACTGAGCGTCGCATCCTTGACGCCGAGCTTCACATCACAAGCCCTGCTGACAGGATCCTCAACGACGATGCAGGCCCTCACATCGCAGCCTCACCACATCCCAGAACTGACGCATCGCTTCAGCTGCATGGATTCACGCAAAGCTCTGCAAACCAGAATAGAAGGTACTTTGTTCAGCGGGCCTAACCGGGTCTCTGTAGCCGAACCGTGCTCCATTGCGGTCAGCCTGAACTTGTGACTTTGTTCTGGTCCTACACGACCAGATATCCACAGTTGGCGCTTGACGCCTTTTGATGCTATTTTCTAAAAAAACTTTCAAATTCAATATCTCCAGTTCTACTAATTGGATGTTTGTCATTTTTGGTCTTGTTTTATTTATTACATTTTGTTCTATTCTCCTAACCTGGTGTGGGGTCTTTTTGTGTAATGTTTTCACAGTTTTTCTGTTTTAAGTGTTGCACAAACACTTTACACATTGCCTCTGAATTAAGTCTGACTGCTCTCTGCCAAGCTACCAGGGAGTTGAGCACATGTTAATTTGGGGTCGACTTGTGCCTTACCCTGACAAGGATTGTGGTTGCTGCTTGACCAGTGCTCACACCCTAATCAACCAGTAACCCAATTTCTTGCATATGGGAATCAGAAACTATCATTTTTTTTCTTAGGATAGAAAATACAAACTGTAGTATAATTTTATGACACCCTGATTTAATGGAAGCCAGATGATAACACAAGGTCAACAGAGAACCGTACAATTTGGGTCAGTGCTCCAAACGGCCCAATCGTCATGAAGCGAGTTTTAGAAGATATGGACATTGCTCTCTTGTGTGGTATGAGACCATGTTTGATTTTTATATAACTCCTGACAGGATGTCAGCATGTAATTAGCTAAACTGAGGATCTTGCCCAAGATCTCCTGCACCATTCACTGGCACAGTGCATATGTTCAAGATCAAGCATTTTTATAGGGCTGATATACTTCATGTATTAAATCAAATCACTTATCGAAGTGATTGGCTGGATGCAAATATTATCTTTTTTGTTAACCTCTTCCGTGCTCATGACGTCTCCCGGCCGTCATGAGTCACGGTGGGCGTGTGCTCACGACGCGCGGGGGCCGTCCGAGCCACGCCCGCGATCGGAATGTCCAGCACCTGGGCGGAATTCCGGCCGCAGCGAAGCGGTTAATAGTCATGATAGAATATTTATTGTGCTGACATAATAGACTGAAACGTAATCATTAGGAAGTTGAATTACGAAGTGCCAAGCTTCTGGGAATGGTGGGGGTGCGATAGTCAAACACAGACTTTAGACTGATGTTTCAAAGGGACATGATAGTCTAAGAAGATATCATAGGAATTGGGATTGCTTTAAAGCCAACTTTTCATTGACTAAAAAAAGCATCCAACCATGACTCCCTATTGTTTTTTAAACTGTAAATGGGTATAAACTTGACTGTTTAACATGTATAAAAAGAGGGTTTGCATGCATTCGACCTCAAAGCAGCTCATAAATCGCTTAATAAATTTGTGCCCCTAAAACTCCCACTTCCTTAATTCATCTCTTGTAATTTTCTCCTCTGCACGGATTTTCTAAGTGGAGTGCTACTATGTGCGGTCATTTAGTTGGTCTACTTTAAGGAAGTCATGTGTTGGGCCACTGAACCGGGACTGCTGTGCACCTTTCTGAAACTTTTCCATTCCTGAATGGCTGCTTTATATTTTACGTTGCACACATCCCCCGTTTTGGCTGAGCAGCAGTGATGGTGTGTGTTTTGTATTTTTATTTGCCTTAAGTATTTACTCCTTTGCTTTACCCTGTAACAAAGAGTGCATTGTAAGAGTTTAAGCTTTATCCCCCTCCAATTTTTTTATAGACATGATCTGTCAGGAGTGATTAATAAACTTAAACCTTTTGTCCAGTCTCTGTCATCTGGTGATCTGCTTCTTCTCTTCACTCCCCAGATAAGTTACCTCTAGAGCTGAGAAAAATTGAATTTAGAAGCTGATCTGCTGTCTGAGCGCTTTATAAACAATAAAATGAACAAATAGACAGACAAATAAACATTTGGTGAATTTGACAATAATGTTTTTCAGTTACTGCACTCTATTAAAATATGCTCCCAGAGGCAAAGTCAGTACCGGATACTGGCCAATTTGTCTTATGCTTTCAGGACGGCCGCCTCGTTGCAAGATGCGATGCGGAATGATACAACATGGCAGCCATTTTGAAATGCATGATGGCCTGGTAAAGAAAACATCACTTCTAGGCCCAGCTCTGCCAAGTACAACGCACAGGAGTTAGTCTAATGCATTTTAGTGTTGGCGTCTTCATTACCACACTAAAATGTATTAGTCATGCATTTATAGGGCCCTAGAGACCACCCAAAGGCAGGTTCTCATACTTGCAGGCTGGAATTCATCTAAGCAGTGATGGAGTGTAAAGGTTTGAAGACTGTTGCCTCTATCAATTCTCACTATTAGATGTGACTAACGATAATAGTTTTAACAAAATGTGCAAAATAGAATGATGACGAAAAGTATGAGATCTTTTACTGCATCGTAAAAGTATGCAGAAGTGTTCTGAAATGTGAAAATGTGAAAAACGTAAATAAAGAGAGGAGAAAAACAGTATCTGCTTATGAAATGTAAACACGTGATTAAGAAATTTTACATGGTTGATTTAGAAAATGTACTACTGATTACCTAATGTAGCAAGTGAAAAGAATGTTTATATAATGAAACATTTGAAATAATTAAAATGTTTAGTTTAAAGATGCTTGACAGTTACAAGATTTGCAGTTTACATTAGTGATGCACAACAAAGAAGGGTATGGGGCAATAATGGCTGCACTTAACCCTTATGTGAGGTGAAGGGTAAATCAAGTTGACTGGGTGCCAAGGACCTGAGACTCAATACCCTTAAGTCCCCTAGGATACAAGATCCCACCAATCATTAAAACATCAAAATGATCCAGCACTCCTAAACAAATTCGGATTAAAGCAATTAGTAAAAGGTAAATTCAAAAAATGATTCAGCAGGTCTGGTCTTGTTCCAGTTCTTTATTCAGATTCTTCTTTAAAAGCGAAAAAAGGTAGCCTACGCGTTTCGTCCATCAAGGACTTCTTCAGGGCTACAAACAAATATACATAATGTACGTTAAATTTACAATATTTACAACATATAAAACACAGCATTTTTTAAAAAAAAGGGGATATATAAACAATGTAACTGGACTATATGTACATACAATACAAATGAATTTACAAAAAAAGAAAAAAAACACACATCTCAAGTGAGTCTCATGAACAATGTTGATTTGGACTATACAATTGTTGATTCGTTTTCTACTCCTATTCCCGAACCACCTGCTGAACACAATAATTATGATAATTTGCCCAATGATGGGTAATAACCACAAAATCTTTTAAATAAAACGAGTTGTGGAAAGCCATGATCGATAAGGAGAAACTAAAAGAAGAAAGAGGTATTTTGCGACTACTTTATTCAAGCGAATGCCCTTTAAGTTCCTGGCAATTAAATAATTTCTCAGAATGTAATTATAAATCTTACCGAGACAGTAAGACGTTTGTTCCTCTAGGTTTCATGGAGGAAATTTTCTTTTATTTGAAAACTCGGTTTGTGGATAGAATGAATTAAATCCTGATAAGAGAGGGGAAAGCATACATGTAGTCAGATGGTATGTTTATCATAATTCTATTTGTAATTTTAAGAGATTTATTTTACCTCTTTATTTTACACTAATTCTACTTTTGGAACATACCTTAGGTATTTTCCAATGGTGTGTGCATCATCCAATATGATCCATTCAAACATTATCAAGGGCCATTATTATCAACAATGTGTGTATGATAATCCCATTGCTATCTGTGGGAAAAATTGAAATTAAAAAATCTTCACAAAGTCCCAATGAATATATTCTTAACCTTGTTCTAAATTTGAGGCTGTTATAATTTTAACCAGGGGCCTAAAGGAATATACATGTGTACAGTACAGATGCTCAAGGAAACAGTGCTTTATTCGGAGGATGGACATATTCTAACGCTTTTCCAACATGGAAAAACATCTAGCTTTATGAAAAAATCGAGCCATCAAAAACCTTACTTAGAACTTATCAATGTACACCAATTAGTTATTTGTAAGGCCCTGTAAATATCCTTTGCCCCTATGAAAACAGCGCAGAGCACAAACTGCCGCCCGCTAAATATGTTTGGTGGAAATCGGGACTCATCAATTATGCAGTTTTTCAAAGTTAAATTTACTTATATGCAATGCCTATCCTCGGTCCCCCAGTTAAGATGTTTAAGACAAAACCTGATGTTTGTCATTTTAAGGAGGTCCCCATTGATTAACTCGTTGTCACTATGCCGAGATTTAAAAATTAATTAATTAAATGGAAAACTGGCTTTGCTGGAAAGAAACTCCCGAGTCAAGTCTAGCACCCACTTACTTGTAATCCGGCTTTCGAACTGCTCCGTGAACGCGATCGGGTCATGTTTAGATGTCCCGATTCCCGAGTTTAAATAGCCCGGGTGAATGAACACCTGAAATCAATTGGTGTATGTGCACATAGCTTGCGTTGAAGAACATAGCCGCCATTTTGTAGTGGTCTTAAACTACATATCCCTCAGTGCAACCCATATATATAAAAGCCACCTATGATCTCTTCTTTTGATATTTAATGGAGGTTAATAGTATTTGAACCCTATGGCACGAAACTATGATCACATAGTAATGCGATAATAATTGTTCTTCTAAAGACGATTTTATCCGCCATGGACTTAGTAAATCACTCATAGGTGGCAAAAAAACATAGCCGCCATTTTGTAGTGGTCTCAAACTACATATCCTTCAATGTAACCCATATGTTTAAAAGCCACCTATAATCTCTTGTTTAATAATTTGATGGAATTTAATAATGAGTAAACCCTATGACACAATGCTGTCATCACATAGTGATGCGATAATAATTATTCTTCGAATGACGGTTTTATCCGCCATCCACGAGTAATCCACCAAATCCAAGCGTTTCATCCTCCTTCTACATATTTGTTTATCCAACCTCCCATTTCAGCACTATTTGATGAAACTTGGAATTGGTGATTTGAACATAGGGCATGTTAAGAATGGGAGCATGAGTGTCAAGTATAGACATTTAGACAAGAAGTGAAAAATGCCGCCATCTTGGAATGGTAACGGACCCATTATATTTTATTAAAATTCTCGAGAAAGGAAAATAGACAAAACTAATGATCTTAGTGTTATTTGAAATACGGCATAATCACAGCCAGGGCTGTCGTTTTAAAATGGTGATTCCTCTATTTTCATTCGGTGATAATAAAACGAGCGATCATCATATCATCGTTTTATTCATATGATAGAGTTGAATCAACATGGTTCATATTTGGATTCATAAAAGATATTTCAGAAAGAGAGGCAACACGTTTAATCTAATTGGTAAAGCAAACCAATGAAAATTGCAATCTTAATTCCCAACAAATTCAGTTAAATGCTCTACATAATATATGTGAGCCTTTTAACAAAGATGGTTCACAAAAAGTGATAAAATTCATTGTTAATATTGAGACCCATGGAAATGGTCCTTAGACGACAAATCCAGCTTGCTTCCGCCTGTCGTAGCAGCACTTCCCTATCTCCCCCCCTCTCTGGAGATCTTATATGTTCAATTGCATGAAACCAGATCATTGGTTTATGGGGGTGTGATTCATTTATATGTATGGCCACTGGGTATCTCTCATCTATATTTTTGACAGCTCTCACATGTTCTTGTATTCTTATTTTGAGGCTTAGAGTGCTGCTCCCTACATAGATTTTATCGCAGAAGCAGCCAATGACATATACTGTATGTGTGGTATTACAATTAATAAAGGTGTTTATCTCAAACTCCCTTTCTGTATTGTATTTGAACTTGAGTTTTCTGTTTAGTCCAAAACGGCAGACATTGCACATGCCGCATGTGTGGAATCCCAAAGGTTTATTGGGTAACCATGAATGTGTGCTTCTTCTCTGTTCTTTAACATATTTACAGGGCCTTACAAATAACTAATTGGTGTACATTGATAAGTTCTAAGTAAGGTTTTTGATGGCTCGATTTTTTCATAAAGCTAGATGTTTTTCCATGTTGGAAAAGCGTTAGAATATGTCCATCCTCCGAATAAAGCACTGTTTCCTTAAGCATCTGTACTGTACACATGTATATTCCTTTAGGCCCCTGGTTAAAATTATAACAGCCTCAAATTTAGAACAAGGTTAAGAATATATTCATTGGGACTTTGTGAAGATTTTTTAATTTCAATTTTTCCCACAGATAGCAATGGGATTATCATACACACATTGTTGATAATAATGGCCCTTGATAATGTTTGAATGGATCACATTGGATGATGCACACACCATTGGAAAATACCTAAGGTATGTTCCAAAAGTAGAATTAGTGTAAAATAAAGAGGTAAAATAAATCTCTTAAAATTACAAATAGAATTATGATAAACATACCATCTGACTACATGTATGCTTTCCCCTCTCTGATCAGGATTTAATTCATTCTATCCACAAACCGAGTTTTCAAATAAAAGAAAATTTCCTCCATGAAACCTAGAGGAACAAACGTCTTACTGTCTCGGTAAGATTTATAATTACATTCTGAGAAATTATTTAATTGCCAGGAACTTAAAGGGCATTCGCTTGAATAAAGTAGTCACAAAATACCTCTTTCTTCTTTTAGTTTCTCCTTATCGATCATGGCTTTCCACAACTCGTTTTATTTAAAAGATTTTGTGGTTATTACCCATCATTGGGCAAATTATCATAATTATTGTGTTCAGCAGGTGGTTCGGAATAGGAGTAGAAAATGAATCAACAATTGTATAGTCCAAATCAACATTGTTCATGAGACTCACTTGAGATGTGTGTTTTTCTTTTTTGTAAATTCATTTGTATTGTATGTACATATAGTCCAGTTACATTGTTTATATATCCCCTTTTTTTAAAAAATGCTGTGTTTTATATGTTGTAAATATTGTAAATTTAATGTACATTATGTATATTTGTTTGTAGCCCTGAAGAAGTCCTTGATGGACGAAACGCGTGAGGCTACCTTTTTTCGCTTTTAAAGAAGAATCTGAATAAAGAACTGGAACAAGACCAGACCTGCTGAATCATTCTTTGAATTTACCTTTTACTAATTGCTTTAATCCGAATTTGTTTAGGAGTGCTGGATCATTTTGATGTTTTAATGATTGGTGGGATCTTGTATCCTAGGGGACTTAAGGGTATTGAGTCTCAGGTCCTTGGCACCCAGTCAACTTGATTTACCCTTCACCTCACATAAGGGTTAAGTGCAGCCATTATTGCCCCATACCCTTCTTTGTTGTGCATCGCTTTAATTGGGCAGGACTTGCACTATCCCAAGGGTTTAACTAAAATACAATGGATTTTGAAGACAACAGAGAGGAGATGCTAGGAGAATTGTTCAAAAAAAGAAAGGCCCAATGACAGACAACTCACAAATTGGTAATCCAAAGAGTGAGGGCCTAAAAAATAAGTTTTTTCGGTTGGAAAAATTGAGAAAACAGGAACTTGGAAAATGGTGGGATGGGGCCACTTTAAAAAAATATCTTGAAAATAAGAGGATACCCCGCGGCTTACGGATTTTGATTTTTCCAAATTATGAGGATTTGGAAAGTGACTTATTGGAAGAGTGGGAGGAAGGCCTTTATGATTCCTCATATAGAATGATGAGGATCTTAATAGCCAATTCTGAGAGAAGGGTGAAAAAGATCAGAGAAGAGATAGTTAAACTGGAGAAAGAAATTACAGAACTGAACTTGAAAGAGGCCACCCTAAAAAATTATGACATTCTGAAAAAAGAACTTATCGCTTATCAAATTTATTTGAAAGATAAAAAACAGAAAAAAATTATAAGGGATGAAATTGATTATGAGCAGGGGAGGATTTTCACTTTCTCAAGGAAATATGATGACATTGCCCCGAAATTACTAGTTAAAAGAGGTACAACTGAAAAAACAGCCAGTGTGTCCTCTAGTAGTATGTCCCTTTCTTCGGTGGAGAGTGATCCTGGGGAGGGTCCTAGCAATAGTGAAGTTACTCCCTCCACCTCCCTTTTTTTACGAGAGGTCCAGCGTTACAGACTGGGGAACAAAAAGAAAAATCCAAACGTAGAACAAGGCGGGGAGGGAAGAAACATAAAAACAGGGGTACAAACAAGACAACAGAGCAAATTGACCCAAATAAGGAAATAGAATGCCCAAATGGAAATCCTTGTAATGATACTAACAATGAACTCTTGATGTCCAAAGAATTAAGTGTTATAAATCTGTCTTCCAAAACATTAAGTGAAAAGGAAATGTATGTTTTACAGAGAGGATTGAATTTCTGCATAACTGAAAATTGTAACTTTGTGAATGCACACATTGACCTTTATAAATTTGTAAGGAAGTTGCGATTAAAAAAGTATTTTTCTGAACATCCTTCTGTGCAGACCAATGTTTTAAGCAATGTAGAAAATATGTCGAGTTTAACAATTGCAGAGCTTGATAATGTACATTTATTAGCAACTCTTGATGAAGATGATTTGGATGTGGACATTGTACAAATGGCTGGTTTGCTTAATATATGTGAAGATACCACTATAAATAGCGGCTTGAGAAATCAATCTAAATTCGTGCCTCTAAGAACCTTAGATTCTCATATAGATGAATTTTTTAATAAGGTTACACAGCAGTTTTATCAGCTAGAAGATAAACATGGAACAAACTCATACTGTAAACATAGTTACAATCTCAACAAGGAAGAAAAGATGCTTTTAAAAACTTTACAAGAAGATCCCCTGTTAGTTATACGTGAAGCGGATAAAGGGGGCAACATAGTCCTTATGGACTTAAAAGATTACATGGGAGAGATTGATAGACAGCTAGGTGAAAAAAACTGTTATGAACAATTAAAAGAATCCCCCATTATGGGTATCGAAAGAACTATTAATGCCAATTTACAAGACTGGCATGAATCAGGACTAATCTCAGACCATGAATATCGATACCTACAGGTGAATAACTCTAGACACCCTTGTATATATATACTTCCCAAAATCCACAAGGGGGGGGTGTTCCCGCCAGGTCGGCCTATAATTTCAGGTATTGGTGGCCCCACAGAGCACCTATCGGAATATGTTGACGGCTTTTTACAGCCTTTTGTTAAGAACTTGCCGTCCTACCTTAAGGATAGTAGAGATGTTCTGTGTAAGCTGGATGACTTTGATTGGGACAGTAACGATTTAATGTTTGTGACTATGGATGTGGAAGGTTTATACACCTGCATCCAAATTGACCGGGGTCTAGAGGCTCTAAAACATTTTCTGTATAAAAAGAACGCAAGACATCTGGAGCATACATTGATGCTCCTTGAAATGTCCCGTATAATTTTAACTATGAATGTCTTTCTTCATAATGGGGCGTGGTTCTTACAAAAACAAGGTACTGCCATGGGATCCAGGTTTGCTCCGTCATACGCAGGCCTATTTATGGGACTGTATGAGGCGGAGCATGCCTGGGGCCCTGGCTCACAAAAATGGAGCAATAACATCATCTTCTATGGAAGATATATTGATGACGTGATTCTCATCTGGAACGGCAATGAAGAAGAGCTATTTGCATATCACAGTTATCTAAATCAAAACAGATTTAATGTAAAACTGACTTTGAATTATTCTAGGGAAAGTATTGAATTTCTGGATTTAAAACTGTTAATACAGAAAGGGAGTTTGAGATAAACACCTTTATTAATTGTAATACCACACATACAGTATATGTCATTGGCTGCTTCTGCGATAAAATCTATGTAGGGAGCAGCACTCGAAGCCTCAAAATAAGAATACAAGAACATGTGAGAGCTGTCAAAAATATAGATGAGAGATACCCAGTGGCCATACATATAAATGAATCACACCCCCATAAACCAATGATCTGGTTTCATGCAATTGAACATATAAGATCTCCAGAGAGGGGGGGAGATAGGGAAGTGCTGCTACGACAGGCGGAAGCAAGCTGGATTTGTCGTCTAAGGACCATTTCCATGGGTCTCAATATTAACAATGAATTTTATCACTTTTTGTGAACCATCTTTGTTAAAAGGCTCACATATATTATGTAGAGCATTTAACTGAATTTGTTGGGAATTAAGATTGCAATTTTCATTGGTTTGCTTTACCAATTAGATTAAACGTGTTGCCTCTCTTTCTGAAATATCTTTTATGAATCCAAATATGAACCATGTTGATTCAACTCTATCATATGAATAAAACGATGATATGATGATCGCTCGTTTTATTATCACCGAATGAAAATAGAGGAATCACCATTTTAAAATGACAGCCCTGGCTGTGATTATGCCGTATTTCAAATAACACTAAGATCATTAGTTTTGTCTATTTTCCTTTCTCGAGAATTTTAATAAAATATAATGGGTCCGTTACCATTCCAAGATGGCGGCATTTTTCACTTCTTGTCTAAATGTCTATACTTGACACTCATGCTCCCATTCTTAACATGCCCTATGTTCAAATCACCAATTCCAAGTTTCATCAAATAGTGCTGAAATGGGAGGTTGGATAAACAAATATGTAGAAGGAGGATGAAACGCTTGGATTTGGTGGATTACTCGTGGATGGCGGATAAAACCGTCATTCGAAGAATAATTATTATCGCATCACTATGTGATGACAGCATTGTGTCATAGGGTTTACTCATTATTAAATTCCATCAAATTATTAAACAAGAGATTATAGGTGGCTTTTAAACATATGGGTTACATTGAAGGATATGTAGTTTGCGACCACTACAAAATGGCGGCTATGTTTTTTCGCCACCTATGAGTGATTTACTAAGTCCATGGCGGATAAAATCGTCTTTAGAAGAACAATCATTATCGCATTACTATGTGATCATAGTTTCGTGCCATAGGGTTCAAATACTATTAACCTACATTAAATATCAAAAAGAAGAGATCATAGGTGGCTTTTATATATATGGGTTGCACTGAGGGATATGTAGTTTAAGACCACTACAAAATGGCGGCTATGTTCTTCAACGCAAGCTATGTGCACATACACCAATTGATTTCAGGTGTTCATTCACCCGGGCTATTTAAACTCGGGAATCGGGACATCTAAACATGACCCGATCGCGTTCACGGAGCAGTTCGAAAGCCGGATTACAAGTAAGTGGGTGCTAGACTTGACTCGGGAGTTTCTTTCCAGCAAAGCCAGTTTTCCATTTAATTAATTAATTTTTAAATCTCGGCATAGTGACAACGAGTTAATCAATGGGGACCTCCTTAAAATGACAAACATCAGGTTTTGTCTTAAACATCTTAACTGGGGGACCGAGGATAGGCATTGCATATAAGTAAATTTAACTTTGAAAAACTGCATAATTGATGAGTCCCGATTTCCACCAAACATATTTAGCGGGCGGCAGTTTGTGCTCTGCGCTGTTTTCATAGGGGCAAAGGATATTTACAGGGCCTTACAAATAACTAATTGGTGTACATTGATAAGTTCTAAGTAAGGTTTTTGATGGCTCGATTTTTTCATAAAGCTAGATGTTTTTCCATGTTGGAAAAGCGTTAGAATATGTCCATCCTCCGAATAAAGCACTGTTTCCTTGAGCATCTGTACTGTACACATGTATATTCCTTTAGGCCCCTGGTTAAAATTATAACAGCCTCAAATTTAGAACAAGGTTAAGAATATATTCATTGGGACTTTGTGAAGATTTTTTAATTTCAATTTTTCCCACAGATAGCAATGGGATTATCATACACACATTGTTGATAATAATGGCCCTTGATAATGTTTGAATGGATCACATTGGATGATGCACACACCATTGGAAAATACCTAAGGTATGTTCCAAAAGTAGAATTAGTGTAAAATAAAGAGGTAAAATAAATCTCTTAAAATTACAAATAGAATTATGATAAACATACCATCTGACTACATGTATGCTTTCCCCTCTCTGATCAGGATTTAATTCATTCTATCCACAAACCGAGTTTTCAAATAAAAGAAAATTTCCTCCATGAAACCTAGAGGAACAAACGTCTTACTGTCTCTGTAAGATTTATAATTACATTCTGAGAAATTATTTAATTGCCAGGAACTTAAAGGGCATTCGCTTGAATAAAGTAGTCGCAAAATACCTCTTTCTTCTTTTAGTTTCTCCTTATCGATCATGGCTTTCCACAACTCGTTTTATTTAAAAGATTTTGTGGTTATTACCCATCATTGGGCAAATTATCATAATTATTGTGTTCAGCAGGTGGTTCGGGAATAGGAGTAGAAAACGAATCAACAATTGTATAGTCCAAATCAACATTGTTCATGAGACTCACTTGAGATGTGTGTTTTTTTTCTTTTTTTGTAAATTCATTTGTATTGTATGTACATATAGTCCAGTTACATTGTTTATATATCCCCTTTTTTTAAAAAAATGCTGTGTTTTATATGTTGTAAATATTGTAAATTTAATGTACATTATGTATATTTGTTTGTAGCCCTGAAGAAGTCCTTGATGGACGAAACGCGTAGGCTACCTTTTTTCGCTTTTAAAGAAGAATCTGAATAAAGAACTGGAACAAGACCAGACCTGCTGAATCATTTTTTGAATTTACCTTTTACTAATTGCTTTAATCCGAATTTGTTTAGGAGTGCTGGATCATTTTGATGTTTTAGCAGTTTACATTAGTAATAAGTGAATATGAACGTGAATAACAAAGGTGACACGCATATTAATACGTTCGAAAAATAAAAAGTGTTAAGTGTTTTCTTTAGTAGTGCCTAATATTGACATGTAACCTTTGGAGAAAGGAATAATGAGTGAATTTACTAAGAAAACTGAAATATTCATATTAATGCGTGTTTTATATTAGTCTTAACGTGGTAATGATTTTAATAAGTTTCCATGTAGGCCTCGAATGCTTCTTTTTCCTTGTTCAGAAAAGCAGAATCCAGCTGAAGTAATCATTTCAGACGCTATGAGATCTTTTCCTAGAGTTTCCTTTTAATGCTTATGAACAATAGGGCCCTTTCGGATTCAGCAACATTTTTGACAGAAATGTATCAATACAATTGCAAACCCAGAGAGCGTCTGGGAACGGACAGATAGTGAACAAATTAATTTTCTTACTTCCGAGGAGAGGATGCAAATTATAAAGTTGTTGAAATTGTGATGATTTGACAAAAGGATTACTTAATGCTTCCGGATTTCTTAGTAAGGTATTGATCACACCATGAGCAGCCCACTGTGGACAACCAATGGAAACTATAACGTACGATAGAACTGATACTTTGTGGGCGTAAACTGAGAACTATTGGAAGTATAATTGCCCCCATGGAGGAGGAGCTGCAGCTGGTTATCATTTTCAATTTCCCTGCCTGACATGCTATCGAACTGGACACTGATTTTTCTATGCCCATCCCATTTGAACGGAACTTTCCAAACTGACTTAACCTGTACTTTACCGGCTGGTGAAGTGTGCAGGTATAACTCTTCGGCTGGAGAGTTATGGGCACAAACCTGTGACACCTTCTGCATATTTAGTTTGTATAACCTAAATGCTGAATTTGATTTGTCTTTATGTTCTCTCTCTCTCTCTTATCTCCTAGGTGACCAGCAAATGTCTATTATTGAATCTGTGTGATATTGTGTGACTATTTGTACTAAACGATTTCTAAAAACAAAAGCTTAAATGTGATTTGTGTTTCTTGACCATTCAAATTGAGGCCTATATATACATGAGCTATTCCATTGTTTTGAGACATTTTTGGTGTGAAATCTCTTGTTGATAGTTTTAGTGATGGGAGTTTATGGAGAATTTGTGTATTGGTCTGCATGAATTTGGCATCTTCTTGTTCCAGGTCCTCATAAGGATTTGCCCCATGTCCTCTTAATATCCACGTCCCTATTAGCTCACATAAAAGATTCATCGGAGGATCTATGACTTGTAAAGTTAATTTGATAATGGGCCCAGAGAGGAAATAGTTTGAGATTTATGAGATGAAGTAAGTATGTGTAAATAAAATTTTGTTAGCTTTGCGCTGCATCAGCAGCGAGCGTGCTGTGCTGCCCAGCTACGAGCTCTGCTCTGTTCTGTTCTCAAAACAGTGGCTGCATTACTTTTACTTATATTCACCACATACTTATACACCAACTACTATGTGTCGGCCACCATTGAATAATCACTGACTTCCACCAAAGCATTTGACAAGTCCAACTCGACAGTGCCAGCAGGGAAACATCAAGGTTTTAGCCAATGAGAATTTATGCTTGGCCCACAGTTACAGCCAGTTACAACCAGTAGAGTGAGTGCCTGTGCCTGGGAGGAGGAGTGCAAGCTTCTCGTGTCTCTCTGAAAACTGGCTGCTGTAGTTTGATAAACACTAAAAAAGGACTTAACATAGCATTAGGCTCAGCCACAGTTCAGACCTTGACTGCCATCTCGGACTAGTGTTCCAAAGTACAGAGGTACCCTCCTCCCACCAAAAAAATGGACTCTGTAATGCAAACACACTCATTTGTTGTGTTGTTTTCGCGAGAGTGGCATAATGTAAAAGGTGTGCGCAGATTTGGTAATAAGCATTGCTGAAAATCTTTGAGTTGCTCAAAATAAACTCAAGCTGCACTGCCCGACTCTCTGCTACAGAACCTCATGTGGATCATCCCGGGCGGCCTACTAGTGACCGGTGCAGACGTAGGCAGATATCAACTTTGTTTTACTTGCCAAACCCGCCATTACTCAGCACTGCAGACAAGTTTTTCTGGTGCCTGGTCCTGCACAGACCCTTGCAGTGCTCTCTACTATGGAAAGGGTCTTGCTAGCCGGATGTTTTCCTCGCATTCAGCAGTGCTGAGGGCTTGCCAAGCTCCAAGATCAGACAGGAATGAGGAAAGAATGGACTCTTCATCTGCTCACATATTTGGCTTACTCTGACCCCAGGGTCCTGGCCGCTGTGGAATAAATCACCATCAGACTTTCCTCTGAGTACTTGCAGTAAGTGCTACTAGAGAGATTTGCAGCAGGAGAAATCCAGAATAGAGAGCAGTGAGCACTGGTCAGAGGCCAGTCCTAAAACCCTGGCTCAAGAACACAACACTATCAGCCTCTGGCTTCTAAAGATGAGCTCAACCAAGAATAGCAGCACGTAGAGGCTGTCTCAGGTTGGACAAATCTCTTCCTTATCTTAGCACAGATCAGTCCATCACTGGGTGGGCGATTTCTTCTGCTTACCCCACTACAGCATTTTTTTTTTTTAACATATGCCGGCTGTAAGAGTGACTGTGAGGCTTTTGCATTGTTTGAGGAGGAGTGGTAACTAAGAAATGGTCTTTTAATAATCCTATGTTTTTTAACTTGGCCAACCTGTTTGGAAAGGGAGAGATTTCTGTATTGTGCTTGAAAGTCAGGTCTCTTAACAGGCACCTTTTTCTCCCTTTCGTGTCCTTGCTCTTAAGTAGTTTTGCAGCAGTGTTTGGAGTATAGCTTTGCTCAAAAGGGGGTCATAATTGATATTAGTCACTTTACAGTGACTTCAATACTTGATTTTTTTCATAAGAAAGTGTCACTCGAAGTTGTAGAATGTCACTTTTATTTAGACTTGAAACATAGAAATATCACACATGAGCAATCTGAAAACTTGGCAGTATGTAGGCCTTGACACTGAAACTCTACAGCTAGGTCTGAGACCTCTACCACTAAAAAGTGTTTGCTGAAGAAGCTATGCTGAGAAGACATTTGAATAGAAACAGCAAGAAAAGAAAGAACACTTTAGACCCTAGATAACCTCCATGCAACATGCCTAACAGGATTGTTTAGTGTCTTCCAGTGTGCACAGTCTTTTTTTGACATAAACAAAAAGTGATAGGTGGAATGCTTGAATTAATCTCAGTCACAGGTAATTACTCAGGGCCACATCCCAGTCCATCATCATTTTTCCCACCAAGCTCCCTCGGGTTAGACCCAGTCATATGCAAATCAGCCTTGATCCTGCTCCTGTAAGAACAGGGCAGCCTGAACTGTCAAGTCAGGACCTCTCCGAACTGGAACATAAGCAACCCAAGATAAGTTTTGGACTATTTAGGCCTCTTCAGCCGGGTACAGCTTGGTTCCAGTGGGACAGTGAGCAGGGAGGGGCACATCTGGGCATATCACTCACACGTACGGCATTGCACTAAAGTAAACAAAAAAGCGATAAGTTGGAAGCTTGAATTAATCTCAGCCACCAGTATTTACTTGGGCGCCACATCCTAGTCCATCACTCTTTTGCTCGCCATACCACCTTAGAAAAGAACCACACATATGCAAATTCTGCTCCAATAAGAACAGTCTACCATGAACTGCCAGGCCAGGCTCCCTCTGAATGGGAACAAATATAACCCAAAATCAATTCCAGCCTATTTGTGTCTCTTCAGTTGCCTGCAGGTAGCTGTTACCTTCCTTTCATGACAGGTTTGTCTGCTGTTTTCATGAAGTTGCTGAATGTTGTGTCTGTTTCGCTCTCAACTTTTCCCTAATTGCCACTACCCACCCATTTATTGGCCCCTAACCCTCTTCCCCCCAGTTGTGATATTTATTTGCTGTTATCTATTTACATTATCAACAGATCTCACACTTAGGGGCTCATTATGATGGCGGGCAGACATCAGTCCGCCAGCCATCATAACGGTGATGGGACTGCCCGCCAGACGTGCGGCGGTCCCACCAGCCCAATTAGGATGCGCCCGCCAGCATGGCGGGTGCATCCTGGCCTTTTAACATTGCGGGCGGTGCTGCTGGCTGCAGCACCGCTCACAATGCCAAAATGCCACGATGTGCATTCCCATGCACAACGTAGCAGGCACCACGCGGTGCCTGCCACCTTGTGCATGGGAATGCAGGGTACCCCCCCAGTGCACCCCCCCAAACACACAGAGGGGGCCCGCAAAAGGCCCCCAAAGCCAGTCTCCACCTGTCTTTTTGCAGCAGGATATCCGTCGCAAAAGACAGGCGGAAGGGCACATGATAATCACTACGGCGGTGCCTGCACGGCACCGCCGCAATGTTGCCCTGGTTCCGGGTTCCGCAAGGCGGGCGGAAAAGGACCGCCTTGCGGGACCATGGCGGACGGACTTTCCGTCCGCCGCAGTACCATCATGACTCCCACCGCCATCCTAATTTGGTGGTGGGAATTTTCATTGTGATGGCGGAAGGACCGCCACCGCCGGGCCGGCGGTGGCGGTCCTTCTGCCATCATAATGAGCCCCTTAGTGAGGAATGCATGGTATAAGCAACATTTACTATTACAGGAGTGTAAAAAATTGCAATGTCACCCACACCATCCCTCATAACTGGTCCATGGTGAATCATGGTCCTGGAAGTATAATACCCACTGCTAGGCTAAGGCTACTGTTACCTACTGTTAACGCTAAGGCTATGCCATGCCCTACAGGGAATCTAGTAAATTAGGACCCTGTACATTGTGTTGATTTGTGCTCGCCTCTGTATTTAATTTTCCAGTCACTCTTTCCTCTTCGAATTTCATGTTGCAAAATCATTTTTCTGGTTCGCCTGCTCCTCTCAGAAGAAGTTTGTTTCCTGTGATGTCTTTCATTTTTGGACACCAGTAGTTAGTCCATGTGGCAAAACGCCTGCATCAACTGTTAATCACAGGTTTTGGGGGGAAGTGGTGGAAAGTTTGGCACAGGTGTAAAGGAGGGAGAAATTGGGCTTAAAGGTGGTAGGCAGCGTAATGCGACCTCTAATCTTTTGTTAATAAGGAGGGTGTGCGTAGCTTGCATAATTCTGTGTAGCATAATCATGCAGATTTACCTAAAAATTCTGCAAGATTATGAGTAAGTACGCGAGAAGTGTATTTCTACAAGGATGCATTTTGTGCTAACAAATAGTGCTGAATACATAGTTCATGAATAGCACTGTGAGCAGCCACTTGTGCTCACTAAATGTGCACTTAGGGGTCGATTCCGATCTTGCTCGGACAGCCCTCCGAGAGCTGTCCGTAGCCTTACCTTGCGAACGACTCGTTCCGGGAGCCAGTCCGTCCGGGCGATGAAGTACGATGCGCAAATGTGTAAAAATCCCGATCGGCACGTACACTCCCATTCCAGCAACATTTCCCATACGAGCCGGATCAGTAAACACCGATTCGAGTCACACGAAAGCATTTTCACAGCAGTTTCCGGCCGGACAAGTGCGATGCGTACTTCCTACGTGCCGAACGGGTCGCCACTTCCAGCACGTCACAGCATCAGGGAGAGCTGTATTTCAGGTCCGATCCGCGCCACAACACGATCCACGGTTACGAGACGGACCAACTATCAACGTGTACGAGACAGAGCAACAATCAGCAAGTACGAGATGAACCAATGATGAATCCCATCGTGCAGATCATCCCAGTACTATATATCTATGACCGGATCAGGAACAGGCGCGTACGTCGCAGACGGTAAGTCAGACACCCACCACACAAACAAACGTCACGAACCGGCGAAATGCTACACGCACATAGGGGGTGGATATCCCTCCCACCAGCAACAGCCAAACCATAGGGGTTGTATGGTTATCACTACCAGCAGTCCCCACTCATAGGGGGGGGCTCATCACTACCAGCAGTACCTACTCATAGGGGGCTGGATGCCCATCACTACCAGTATCCCCTACTCATAGGGGGCTGGATGCCTATCACTACCAGTATCCCCTACTCATAGGGGGCTGGATGCCCATCACTACCAGTATCCCCTACTCATAGGGGGCTGGATGCATAGGGGGCTGGATGCCCATCACTACCAGCAGTCCCTACTCATAGGGGGGTGTATGGCTATCACTACCAGCAGTCCCCACTCATAGGGGGGGCTTATCACTACCAGCAGTACCTACTCATAGGGGGCTGGATGCCCATCACTACCAGTATCCCCTACTCATAGAGGGCTGGATGCCCATCACTACCAGTATCCCCTACTCATAGGGGGCTGGATGCCCATCACTACTACCATCCCCACTAATAGGGGGCTGGATGCCTATCACTACCAGTACCCCCTATTCATAGGGGGCTGGATGCCTAGCACTACCAGCATTCACACACATAGGGTGTCTAAGCTAAACCCCCCCTACCATCTTGGCAAGATTGTTTTTTTGTGTGTCAAATGCTTACAACACAGATTCTGACAGTGAACATACAATGTGACTCCCATCACATGTGTGCCCAAAAGGTTATTGTGGGCTTCAAAAATCCAGCATTTTTGGATCATTGTGGTAATGGGGTCTAAACCCCCATCACTACAGTGACCAAAAGGTGATTGTGGGGTTCAAAACACCAGCATATCCGTAACATTGTGGTAATGGGGTCTAAACCCCCCATCACTACAGTGACCAAAATGTGAATGTGGGGTTCAAAACACCAGCATATCAGGAACATTGTGGTAATGGGGTCTAAACCCCCCATCATTACAGTGACCAAAAGGTGATTGTGGGGTTCAAAACACCAGCATATCCGGAACATTGTGGTAATGGGGTCTAAACCCCCCATCACTGCAGTGACCAAAAGGTGAATGTGGGATTCAAAACACCAGCATATCAGGAACATTGTGGTAATGGGGTCTAAACCTCCCATCATTACAGTGACCAAAAGGTGATTGTGGGGTTCAAAACACCAGCATATCAGGAACATTGTGGTAATGGGGTCTAAACCCCACATCACTACAGTGACCAAAAGGTGATTGTGGGGTTCAAAACACCAGCATATCAGGAACATTGTGGTAATGGGGTCTAAACCACACATCACTACAGTGACCAGAAGGTGAGTGTGGACATAAAAATAGCAGCATCTTCAAACCAGCATGTATGATTCCTGGTCCCAACACCACAAGCAATGTTGTGGCAATGTAGTGGTTGTGTCCCATACAAACATAGATTTGGTGAGGCAAAGATTGCTGTGTATCACAATAACACCCTCTGCCATGTGTAGACAAGCATCGGCCATGATCCCTGACAATGCCTCCAGTGTCCAATTAGACTATGTGAAAAGTGAGCATCATGATGCATACACACATATCTTTACGAACTGACACGCAAGCTAAAGAATCCTGTGGAGACTGTAGATGTTAGGTGACCAAGTCCCATACCATGGCAGCAATGGGACATACCAAACATGATGAATGTGCAGGCTGATGAGCTAGGAGACCGAGGGACACTAGGGAAAAACCTCCAAACAACATCCAGCCAATGGACCGCAAAAGCCATACCAATGCAGTGGTGCAGATGCACAAACACAGACAGGCAGCCCCACACTGCATATCAAACACAACATGTGTGTGTGTCTCAGTGTCCCCAGGCTAGTACACAACACATGATGGTGGGCTGAACTCCAATGACACAGATGTGTACACAGTGCCATACAAAAGTAACTCATGAACTGTGCACCCCTTTGTGGGCAAGCAGGCATTGCCAGATGAGTGGGATCCCAATGGATTCATGTGACACAAGCTGGGCGGAACAGCAACCAACACAGCAAGAGACAGACCCACTACAGCACTACCCTCAGGGGCCCTACATTGGGGTGACAGTAGCCTGTATGATAATCCCACTGTGATGACAAAGGTAGATGTTGCCCATACTGTGGAGCACAGTCACCTGTGCGCACTGGGTCATGTGTCCTGACCAACAAACTTCCATCACACCTACACAAACACAAATCACTGGCCATGGCCTGTAATCAATGGGCAAAATGTAGGTAGGGGCCTAGCCATGAGACAACTCACATTTGGCTACTCTCAACACCACACACCTTGATCTGCACCAATGTGCATCAGCTAAGCACACATGGACTGGTGACATTGCTCATGCACCCATGACAATCCCAGGGGTGGTGGGGGGTTCCAAGGTACCCAGAAATCATCACACATGGCCAGTCAACAACCCTTGTGAATGTCTGCCACACAGCACAGTATGCGGTACATGGGCATGACGTGAAATCTACCAGAATTATTGGGATCCCTGCCACACTCCCACAAAGAACACATGTCGACACCTTCCAACATTGCAGCTCTGAACCTGATGAGTGGGAGTAGTCACACATACATACAAGTGACCCACTCACTGACAGATACCACATAGGGAAAACAACATGATGTTGGTAACACAGAAGTGCCAAGGGGAATCCTGAATGTGTCCCACATGCGTTTGACAACATCCCCGGACCTTACAACTAAAACACCTAGGGATGACACCCTAATGACCAGTAGTTTGCCATGCACCTACATCCCAGAAAACCCAGGGCAAAGATGTTGGATGAACACAGGACAACTCAGCAAGCGCCACAAACAGGAACATCTGTAGGGAACACAGGCTGTGTAGAAAAAGGGAAGGGAACACACACAGACATGCTCACACAACACACACCATGGGCTCAGGAAATGTCACGGAATGACACACTGCCATGAGGGGACTCCACTCCTGGGGAAGGTCAGCTGTGCAAAACGTTGTCTGTGCAGGGCTCTGTCATGTCAGCATAACACTTGCTCAGTGAGCCAACAATTACAACACAATGAAAGCTCTGGTCACATCAGCCTGTGTACGGGAGTGTCCCTTAAGTCATCTGCACATACGCAATACACATGTATAGCAAGTTGCACTGATGACACAGATGACTTGTGTACCATTGATGCAGAAACCTGCCTGTCCAGTGGAGATGGGCCCAGTCAGGGAAACTTACAATGTGCACAAATGTAAGCCCAACATATGTGCAACAGTGTATGCCAAAGATGTGAAGTAGCAAACAAAAGGAGAAAATCCTGGTCCCAAATTCTTGCTATCACTACACCCTGAAATTGCAGCAAAGGATGTCATGGATACATACCAGAATAGCACACATATCATGGACCACATGGAGTCCATCACATCAGCAAATCGATCTCTTATTCCTTCAAAACACCATTACAACAGCAAGTTCATGATACTCATCATCAACATCATGTACATTAGATGCAACACCACTGGATAACAACAATTGGCTTTATTCAGCACATAAATCCTTGTAACTGTTAAGTCCACAATGTCAAAAGGCCAATGGCCAGTCCATATCAAGAGTCCTACCAGGGTGACATGTGACAAGTTGTCACCCATTGCTTGCCTGCACTGCTATGGGCAGGGGACATCTCCCCTTAGAGGGGCATACATAGGGGCAGGCCAGGCACCACAGGGACAGGATCAGGGTATAGCAGAATGGGGCAGGGGAGGGGTGGTGGGTGCAGGAGTGTCACTGGCAACTGCAGTGGAGGTGTCTGACACAGTGGGCGCCGTCACCACTGCAGGGCTCAAGACAGATGGGGTGGTTGCCGGCACCACTGCAGTGGGCAGGTCAGATGGTGTGGACGGGGTCTCCACTGCAGTGTCCAAGTCAGATGGGGTGGATCTGCTCTCTACTGCAGTGCCAATCCCCAAAGGAGTGTAATGGGGTTCAGATGAGGTGGGCAGGACAGAGGGGGGGGGACACGGTCTCCACACCAGTGGCAGGAACAGGCTGAGCATGTGAGGTGGGGGTGGAAGTGCATGTGGTAGGGGGGAGGGCCTAAGCATTTTGGGGATGTGGTATCGGTGTGTGGGGGAACCTGGGGCAGGGTGTGGCGGGGGGACCTGTGGAGTGGTGGCCTGGGGGCTGGAGGACGGAGACTGTGTTGTGGAAGTGCGGGATTGTGGTGGGGTCTTGCCCTTCCTGGTCTGGGGGGATTTGAGGATGGGGGCCTCAGTGTTCCTGCGCCTGGGGGACGGTGTCCATGTGGCAGGGGAACTCCCCTCTGCGTGTGGTGACTTCCTCTTCCCCTTGTAAGTTGGATCAGATGGATCGGTGGGGAAGAGACCAAGGTCACAGAGGAAGAGCTGCTGGGAAGGGGGGGTTGCAGGTGAGGCAAGGGAAGGGGTTTTGGAAGGAGAGGCATCTGAGGACTGCAGAGTGCTCGTGGATGCCTGTTTGTGTGTCTGTGACCCATCCCCTGTGTGTGTGCCATCAGTCCCCGGAGAGTGCGTGCTTGTGCGTCTGGATTTTGTCTTGCGTGGCTGTGTGCTGCTTGTGTCTGTTGTGGTGCGTGCCTGTGCCAGTGTGTGTGTGCCTTGGACAGGTAGGGAAGTGGGGATTGTGGATGGGGCAGAGGTAGGAGGGGTGAGGGACTGTTGGAGGAGGGACACTGTTGCCGTCTGTGAGGAGGCCATGGACTGAATGGTCCGCTGTAGGGCAGACATGTTTGATGAAATGACCTCCATGAAGGACACCAGTTGTGTCAACAGACTGGTGTGAGAATGGAGGACACTCAGCATCGCTGTCTGCCCTACATGGATCTGCCTAAGTAAGTCCACAGCCTCCACACTCAGGGCAGCAGGGGAGACAGAGGCAGGGGGTGCGGTGCCTGGCACGATGGAGACATGCTCCCTTACACGGGAGCCTCCACGGACATCTGGGATGGAAGCAGATGGGAGGGTGGAGATGGTGGTGGTGGCGGGGAGAGACTCACTAGGTGTTGTCTGGGGTCTGCTGACACCCACCTCCACAAGGGAGTCATCATTCGAACTGCTGTGTTCCTCAGCCGAGGTGGTTGTAGCAGAGGTCTCCTCAGTGTGGCTCCGCTCACCCTCCGTGCCACTGGGTCCCTCCGACTCCTCTGCAGCGGACCCAGTCTGGCTCTGCGGCTCCTCTTGGTCCATGGAGCTGTCTCCTCCAGTAGCCTTAGATGTATCCGCAAACAATCAGGATAAACAGATCCACATCAGTCACCTGAATTGACCTGACACATCACAGTCAGTACAGCACATTACAGAGCACGCCTTGGCATCATTTGCAAAATATTGCAAAAAGAGCTGACACATATTTGAACAAGACACTTGTCAGTCTGCCAGTCAACCTTGCTCCTCATATCCTTCCCGTCCATGGACCCATCTGTCTGGTGCATGTAGTATGCCACTACTCATATGTGCACACATGCACCACATAGACAGTTGTCTGAACTGCAGGATTTGTGATTGAAATGTGTCAGTACACACATATCCCATCTCCTGCCACTGACTCAGTACATGTGTCAGGATAAGGGATGGCCAAAGTCATTGTCAGCAATATGGATATGCTTCCTTCACCAGACACCATGATGTGCTCATGTATTGATGGTCAATGTCACAATTGAGTGCATGCAGGACAACTGACATTACTGCAGGATACACATTTGCAAGTGGTATACCATGTTACAGGCCAGTCTGGCTAATCAGTCATTACTGGCTTCAGTCACAGGGGCAGTGCATCCAAAAACAAACAGTCTGCACTGTGTCACAATCATGTTTTTGTGGGGAATGTAAGCTCTGCAGCTGTCAAGTGCACATGTCCACCCACTGCTACCCACATCTTAAGGCATCTGATGATCCCACGTTATACAAATGCTACAGTTGAGTGACTGCAAGCACAAATCAGTAAACATGATCACATCACAGTCTGATGACAACAAATTAAAGCTGCCTGCACCATTAGGCACACCATTAGGCACAGTCAAGTGATTACACACCTATGTTTCACCCCATTGTGCTGATCCAACAGCCACATCTCAGCTGGCTGCCCACCCCAAACTGTTTAACACCCCAGGAGTCTAAAAAGCTAGGACACTCCACAATGACACAGAGGCAGACACCTGATTGCATTTTTCACAATGCACAAAATGTAGGCTGGCACACAGGAGTAGGAGAACAAAGTGTACTTTCATGTCCGGAGTAGGCATACCTGTCCTGGTCCATGTGCAACATGGGATAACCCTGAACACTAGGCATGTGTCTATGCGTGTGTGACACACATGATGTACATTCTTCTGTGGCCCCAACATTGTCTCACCTGCTGCATGGGTGTGTGGTAAATACCCCAGACACATATGGTGAGCCAGAGCAGCAATTAGAACACATATTAATGGCCCACACAGAGTACATGTCAGCTTTCTGGCAATGTGCAGACACATGTCAATCAATTGCCTCACTCATGAAGCACAAAACAATGCACCGGTAGCAGATGCTGTTTCAAACCTTATCCTTGGGCAACAGCAGGGACACACAACCCAAGTGACACAAATCACAGACTGAAAGGGCCACACCTGTGTATCAGATGAGGATGGGCCATAACCTAATTTAGGCACATGACTCTTGTTCAAGCAGACAGACGAACTGTGGGAGTGTAACCAGGCTGAAGGAGTGCAAATAGCATGTGAGACATAGTTCACAGAAAAGGCATGCACTTACCCCTTCCTTGCTGTTGTCTGGCCTTTAACTGCCCATCCAGGTCAGGGAAGACCACCGTCAGAATTCGGAGCATGTGGGGGGTCAGGATCCGTCGTCCGCCCCTTCTGTGAGGAGGCGACAGCTTCAGCTGGACTTTTGCGATCCTCCGGGTCCAGCCACGAAGGTCCTGCCACCTCTTCTGGCAGTTGCGGATGCGGCGCTTGTAGACCCCCACAGATTGAACTGCCCGGACGATGGTATTCCAGATCTCCTGTTTCTGATGGGCATCAACCTGTGAGGATGACAAAGTTAAAAGACCATTACTACACATGCAACATGTTTGTGCATCACACAGTTGGATATACATGTCGTTATCACAAGGGCATATGATGTACACAGGTAGTGCAACTATGGTAATGGACAGTTGTCCTGCATTAACAACATGGAAACATTGTCTGGGTATTATAACCGTGTAAAAATGAACTTTTTCAGCACAGTACCTGTTCACTACAGGTACCTACACACTTTGGGGGTTACAACTACTCAGTGAGCATGCTAGCCACTGGTGTACACAATGCCATTAGTGCTAGACAGACAACATTCACAATGAGAAAGGATGTGGACTGCACACTCACCTGCTCCCCTGGTTTCCCATACAGCTTGCTGTACTGTGGAAGGAGGCTGTCCAGCAGGGCCTGGTTCTCCTCCTCTGTGAAGGCTGGGGCCCTCTCCACAGTACGTGCCATTCTTGAATCCAGAGGATGCAGAGACAGCAGCAGTGGTAGCAGAGATGTCAATCTGGAGCATGTAGTGCAGGCAAGTGAGCTCTCAGGGGAACAGACAGCCTTATATCTGTGCTGCAGAGGCAGATTATGAACCATGCGTCCAAAGCGATAGGTCTGACACGTTTGCATCCTATGAATCTGACCAATCCATCGCATTGCACGCCTCGTACACGCCTTCCGCATCATTTAAAAAGTTCAACTTCATGACACCAATGAGTTTGATACATTGTTGTAGGGAGCCAGCGGATTTTTCAGCACACGAATCGTACAAGTATCAAATCCGCGTCCGTCTCCATGGCAGTCAATAGCCAATGCGTGCGCACGTCTTCGTCCCTAGGTGTCCGATGCGTCTTTTGAAAACACACCCGCATATGTCACCATTACATTCAGGGTCCAAGGCGTGCGCACACCTTGGTCCCTAGGTGTCCGACGCGTCTTTTGAAAACACACCGCGTCTGTCACCATTGCAGTCAATGGGCAAGGCGTGTGCACGGATCGGTCCCTAGGTGTGCGACGCGTCTTTGAAAAAGTAATCTGTGTCTGTCACCATTGCAGTCAATGGGCAAAAGGATGCCACCCACCATAGCTTGCCAGGGACCCATGTGCACACCTACAACAATACAGCCTGTGACACAGTATGTCAAAATATATGTAAAGAACAAGGGTACCCCATTAGTGCGACCAGGGGTAATATATGTATTTGCAAAAGACAGCGGTCAAGGTTGAGGCCAATTGGGTCCTCGGGTAGCCAGAGCTACTATTAATTCAAAAGTAGTCTTAGTCTAGGTTTTATTAGTGAACAGAAAGTGCCAACAAAATTTGGAGAACAAAGTATGCGGGGACACAAGGTTGTATGAATGATATCACATTTATTAACATCATAAAAGGAGTATCATTCACATGATAGGAGCTAGTCCTGGTGCTCACACAGAGGGTGAAAAGTGCGTGAAGTGATAAGTGCTGGTGACTTAAAATTTACATCACATTGACAACACTGTACAAAACTCTGTAGTTAATAAGGTATGTTTAAAGGAGTTTCGGTTGTGGAAGTCGACGGCGTTTCGATCTCCTTAGTTAGAGATCATCATCAGGACGAGAAAGCATGTGAGCAGGTAAGATCTAGATAACAAGAGAAACCATTGGTCCCGGGGACATAAATCAAATTATTAAAAACAACTAATCTCTGTGAGGACGATTAACTACACTGAAAATTAATGATCATAGACAGTGGAATACAATCTGTGTGAGCACCAGGACTAGCTCCTATCATGTGAATGATACTCCTTTTATGATGTTAATAAATGTGATATCATTCATACAACCTTGTGTCCCCGCATACTTTGTTCTCCAAATTTTGTTGGCACTTTCTGTTCACTAATAAAACCTAGACTAAGACTACTTTTGAATTAATAGTAGCTCTGGCTACCCGAGGACCCAATTGGCCTCAACCTTGACCGCTGTCTTTTGCAAATACAGTATGTCAAAAGGCATGCCAGGCTGCATTACCTGTGTGTGTAAGTGGGCCAACATGTGATTTAGTATGTGGCACTTAGTGGCACCCACTCCCAGGCTGTGCAAGGTGTCATGGGGACAGATACCTTTGTATGTTGTGCACATGACCACTGTGATTAACAACTGTACAGTTCAGAGCACAAGGCAAGAACACAGTTCCAGGGGTACATTATGTATGACATGTGACATACACCCTGACTCTTAGGTGGAATGGTATGTGTGTCACAGGGTGTCCCAGTGCCACAAATGTGATGTTCATCCACTGTATGTGTGCATTTTGCAACGCAAATGACTCTGATTTCAGGTGCTCAATGTCAAACGGTCACCACATCCATGTGTTTTGTCAATGTGAGTTGATGTTGCGTCTGTGTGTCACAGACATCCATGTCTGACCTGCAAACAAATCAGGTGGCACTTCATGTGGGAGTCATGTGTGTGTTGTGGCATGTACATGAGACGCTACATCATGATAGTGTCCTTGTGGCAATACAAGGTCCCTGTGTGTGTGTCTGTCAAAAACCTGTGATGTGGGGAAGACATCTGTCCTCACTAGTCACTGTGGTGTGTGTTAGGTATGTGACACTCGTACTGATGTACTGTGACAGAGCCCATAGATTTGTCACAGCACAACATGGACCTTGTTGTGTAGACATGTAGAGCAGAGATGTCAGATGATGGGCATGTAGCTGACATATGTGCCCCTACCCACCAGCACACACATCAGGTACTTGTGTCCTGTTATGATGTTTCATGTGCTATTTAGCGTGGACACTGGCACATAGATATGGGAACTGACAACCTTTATTTGCTCATCTATGTACTGCAGGAGACCAGCTGTCCACAGACCGTTCCCTGACCTTGCAACCATGGTTGAACATGACTGCATCCGACGGTACCGCTTCACTAGCCCACTGATTGAGGATTTGGCGGAGCAGTTGGCCCCACACTTGCAACCTGGCCGGCCATACCCTACAGCGCTGACCCCCAAGGTGAAGATGATGGCAGCCCTACACTTCTTTGCCACCGGTACCTTCCAATACACTGTGGCTTCTGCTGGTGGGATGTCACAGACCATGTTCAGCCGTGTGCTTCGAGATGTGTTGGAGGCGATGTTGCATTTCCTCAACCACTACATCCATTTCCCAACCGCACAACAACTCACTGACATCAAGAGTGACTTCTATGCACTGGGAAGGATGCCACATGTCATTGGCTCCATTGATGGGAGACATGTGGCTTTGGTACCACCACAGGCACATGAGCAGACATACCGAAACAGGAAACATTTCCACTCAATCAATGCTCTGGTGGTATGTCTGGCGGACATGACCATTTCACATGTGTGTGCCCGTTTCCCAGGTTCAGCGCACAACGCTTACATCATGAGGAGTAGTCGCATCCCGACGATGATGTCACAGATGCCGAACCAGCATGCCTGGCTTGTCGGTGTGTACTGACTGTTTACCATTGTGTGTGTTTGGTAATGTTGTTTTCCACCCTCTTTTCAAACTCATCTAATGTGCAATTGTCTGTATGTAGGTGACTCCGGATACCCCAACATGCCGTGGTTGCTGACACCACTCAGGAACCCTGTAACACCTGCGGAGATGCGCTACAATGAGGCACATGGTCGGACCAGGAGAGTGATCGAGCAGACATTTGGTCTCCTGAAAAGCAGATTCCGCTGCCTGGACAAGACAGGAGGGGCCCTCCCATATGCACCAGCTAAGGTGTGCAAAATCATCATAGTGTGCTGCATGCTACACAACCTGGCAGTGCGGAAGGAGTTGCCTCTCATCCAAGATGATGATGACCAACATCCGCCAGCCGTGGAGGATCCTGCCCTGGGGCATGATGCCAGTGATGATGAGGGTGAGGGTGATGTTTGGATCCAGCTGATCCACAACTTCTTCACATGAATGTCAGATTACAGTGATGTGTTGTTAAAGTATTGTGTTTGCCTGATATATGTTGGTGGTGCACTGGTGCTGGTTGAGTGTGGCTGTGTGCTACTTGGCAGGATGCTTGCAGTGATGTGTCCTTTCAGGTATTCTGTACTCCCAAACAGTGTTTACCTGATTACTAGGTTGTGTTTACGTAGCTTGGGATTTGTTTTGGGCATGTATATTGTAGTTGTATGCTGTTAATCTGTGTATTTGATTGTGTTTTCTGTCTGTCCTTCACAGGGTACTTTGGCTGCTGTATGGTGAGGTCTGAACCCCGACACCCAGATTCCTGTTCCAGAGTGCAAGTAGTCATTGTCCCAACCAATGATGTGCCACACACCCCTGGACTTTCATTGTTTATCACTTGGTTACTTTTTGATCACTGTCATGTGAGGTTACCTTGCATCAGTTGTGGAATCCTCAGGTTGTAAATCTTTAATAAACCTATGCTTCACTTTGGGATGTGCTTGGTCTGTATCCACACATCCAACAGTCATTTGCATTCTGTACCTGTGGGCTGATTGCCACTGACTCAGGATGGGTGTGGTGTATGTGCATTCCATTGTATTTCCTGTCAACATCAGTGTAGGCGATGATTAGATGGCCATGGTGAGTATGTGTTGTGTTGCCCTAGTGGTGTGTCTCCCTCATATGTGTCACATTACCATGACTCACATAACGGTGTTTACATTGCTGTAGTAGTTTGCATGCACAGTGTTCTTTAGCAGATCATCATCTCCATTACACAAACCCAGTTTAAATAACAACAGAGGCAAGTATTGTGTGATTGTGATTTTATTTACAAATGTGTGAGGATAGTGAACGTAATTGTAAGTGCTGTACAGTGTGATGGTAATACAAAGTTCACAAGTGAGTTGGTAGTGTTGGAAGATGAAATGTCCAGAGTAAAGTCCACAGTAATTTGATGCATTGTTCCAACTTAGACCCTCCATGTCAAGTGGGTGAGTTGGGTGTCAGTCAACAAGGTTCAATGGTTTGCACACAAAGGTCGATATCAAGAACAGGTGTTGAGTTCCTGGGGGATGTGCATGGCCATCGGCGTCTCACTTGCCCTTCTTCGGACGACCCCTCTTCTTTCTCGGGGGACCCTCAAGTGCAGGCTGCTGCGGTGCCAAGGACTCTCCGCCAGAGTCCTCCTCCTTCCCTGTGGCAGTTGCGGATGTTGTGGCAACAGATGTCGTGGGCGCACAGGGAGGTGTGGTCATGTTGGTGCTGATCTGGCGGAGGCATGTCAGTATGTCCCTATGCACCGCTGTTAGATTATCAGATTTGTCCCACTTGGACTCCATGCGGGACATGTGTATCTCCACCCGGGACATGTGGGAGTCCAAGCGGGCATGATGGGCAGCCTGCTGTTGTTTGAGGTCCTTCAGGATCCCCATTACCTGGCCAAAACCTCCGGTGCTTTCATGGTACGCATCTATGATGCGTCCCAGGTGTGGCTCATCATCAATCAATCAATCAATCATTTGTAGAGCACGCTACTCACCCGTGAGGGTCTCAAGGCGCTGGGGGGGGAGCAGCTACTGATCGAACAGCCAGGTCTTGAGGAGTCTCCGGAAGGTCAGCAGGTCCTGGGTCCAACGCAGGTGGATGGGGAGGGTGTTCCAAGTCTTGGCGGCGTGGTGGGAGAAGTATCTGCCGCCGGTGGTTGTTCGGTGTATGCGTGGGACGGTGGCGAGGGCGAGGTCAGCGGAGCGGAGCTGGCGGTTGGGGGTGTAGAAGGTGAGTCGCTTGTTGAGGTATGCTGGTCTGGTGTCGTGGAGTGCCTTGTGAGCGTGGGTGAGGAGCTTGAAGGTGATCCTCTTGTTGACGGGAAGCCAGTGTAGGTCCTTCAGGTGGGCAGTGATGTGGCTGTGGTGGGGAATGTCGAGGATGAGGCGTGCGGAGGCAATCTGTTTGCGTTGGAGTCTCTTCTGGAGTTTGGTTGTGGTTCCCGCGTAGAGGGCGTTGCCGTAGTCCAGCCTGCTGGTGACGAGGGCCTGGGTGACCGTCCTTCTGGTTTCGGTGGGGATCTATCTGTAGATCTTACGAAACATACGGAGGGTGTTGAAGCAGGAGGAGGAGACGGCGTTGACTTGTTGGGTCATTGACAGCGAGGAGTCCAGGATGAATCCTAGGTTGCGTGCGTGGTTGGTGGGTGTCGGTGCATCTCCCAGGGAGGCTGACCACTTGCAATCTTTTGGTGGAAGAAGGTAGCTACTAGCTAGAGAGTCGCAGAGGTCTTGTGATGGCGGGATGTTGTTGGAGCTGGAGCTGGAGCTGGAGCTGGGGTTGGCGAGTTCCTTCACGATTTTGAAGAGCTCTTTACTATCGTGTACGTTGTTGTCGATGCGTTCCTTGAAGGAGGTCCTTTTGGCCGACCGGATGAGTTGGTGGTGTCTGCGGTTGGCGTTCTTGAGGGCTGCATGGTTGTCTGGGGTTTGCTCGTGGCGCCATTTCTTCTCTAGTCTCCGGCGGGTTTGCTTGGATGTCTGAAGGTCGGCGGTGAACCAGATGGCTCTTCTGTCGGTGCACCTGTTGTTGGCGCAGTCTTCAATCCATTGCTTGAGGTTGCGGGCGGCTGTGTCGGTGTCGGTGGGGTCGGTCGGTGGGTCTCGGGCGAGGGTGGTGATCAGCTGGTCTTTGATGACCTTGTTCCAGCTGCGGTGGGGGATTCTTTGCTGGTGGTTGTGTGCGGTGGCTTTCTTGAAAGAGAAGTGGATGCAGCGGTGGTCGGTCCAGTGAAGTTCTGTGGTGTGGCTGATGGAGACGTGGCTGCTGGCGGAGAAAATGGGGTCGAGCGTGTGTCCGGCGGAGTAGGTGGGTGTCGTGACGAGCTGTTTGAGGCCGAGGTTGGCGAGGTTGTCGAGCAGGGTGGTGGAGTTGCTGTCGTTGGCATTCTCAAGGTGGAAGTTCAGATCTCCGAGGAGGATGTAGTCGGTGGAGGCCAGGGCGTGCGCGGTGACGGTGTCTGTGATGGAGTCGATGAACTGTGGACGGGGGCCGGGGGCTCTGTACACAAGTGTTCCTCTGAGGGTAGTGTTGGGGTCGATGTGGATCTGGAAGTGCAGGTGTTCGGGGGTGCTGAGGGTGTCTTCGGTGTTGGTAGAGATTCTGAGGGTATTTCTGTGGACGATGGCGATTCCTCCTCCCGGCCTGTTGGTGCGGTCCCTGCGGGTGATCTTGTAGCCGTCCGGGATGGCTATAGCGACGTTGGGTGCCGATGAGGAGTTCATCCAAGTCTCTGTCAGGAAGGCGACGTCAGGGGAGGATGAATCGAGTAGGTCCCAGAGTTCGACGGCGTGCCTGTGGACAGAGCGGGTGTTGAGCAGTATGCATCTTAGGTGGTTTTGCTTTTCTTCGGTGTGGTGAGTGGGACATGCCGGTGTGTGCTGGCAGGTGTAGTTGCAGCTTCGGCAGGTGAAGGCTCCGTGGGTGATCTTCGGGGTGGCCTGGAAGCAGGTGGAGGGTCTGCCGGTGTTGAGTGCGTGGAGGGTGTTGGCGGTGTAGCAGCGTCTGGCGCCGTGGCGCTTGCGTGGGCCAGGGGGTCTGGCGCTGGGCGCGGTCCAGGCACGGACGGGCGCAGACGGGCTTGCCTTAGGCGCGCCTTTGGCGCGCCAGCTGCGTGACCGCACAGCGGTCGCCATATGAAGGGGAGGGGGCGGGAGCAGAGACAGGGAGGCGGGAGCGGCTGGGTCAGGGGGCAGGGCCGCAGGGTCAGCAGCGGCGGGAAAAACGGGCGGACAAAGGCAAAACCAAGAGGGGAAAAACACACCGAAACACAGTACTACACGAAGGACTACAGTACAATCAGCAACAGAAAAATACAATCAGCAACAGAAGGGAGGCAGAGGGGAAAAAACGCACCGCAACACAGTACTACGACGAGGACAAAAATACAATCAACAACAGAAAATACAAACAACAGCAGAAGGGAGGCAGTGGGGTTACCAGGATGCAGAAGGCAGCTGGGCGGAGTCCAGCCCCCTCTGCAGGCTGTGTCCTCTGCCTGCCCCCCTCCCACCACCCCTACCCACACGGGCAGGACCTGCCGTGGCAGTCACAGGCAGCACTGGGCCCCCTTGGGTGTTGGCGCTGGTGGTGTTGTCCGTTGCTTCCAGGGTGCCCTGTGTACCTGTGCCGTCGGTGTTCTGTGGCCTTGGTCTGTCCGTGTGGGCAGGGGTACTCTGTCTGTTGTCAGATGTGGCAGGAGTGGTTGCAGGGGGTGCTGATGTTCCTACTGCTGGTGCTGCACGATTACTCACACCGGAGGTGCCAGGTCGTTCGTGGTCGTCGTCCGAAGAGGACAGAGACTGATCCACACCGGAGAGCTCAGGGTCCGCCAGAGTCTGGGACTGGGACTCTTCTTCAGTTCCTGCTGTGTCCCCAGCATCCCCTCTGGTTGGAAGAGACACACAATGTATGTTATGGTTCTACACACATCAACGTTTCACACACATGACAGTTGCCACTGGACATCATTATGAGAGTCTGTACATTGCATTGTCCTAAGTTGTGACAGACAGAGGTTGATATTGTTGAGGCAGTTTGTCATGGCAACCTGAAGCATTTCAATGTGCACGTCAAGCTGTGTGCATGACCAGCTCATGTATTGATCAATTGTCTGTACATGGCCATTGCTACTCAAGTGCCATCACATGCCTGACACAGCTGTGTCATCCCTGTCCACATTTGTGCTTTGACGATGACATACGTACAATTCCACTTAGGGTATGTTGCAAGCTTGGGGCATGTGTGGTGGCAGTTTTTGATTGTCTTTGTGCGTCACATTGGTGTGTCTGAACAACATGGTCACAGTCCGGTATGCCTGAGATCTAATGGGAGATACTATTTGGTTGTCTGTGTTCCTAGTTCACATCTCATTTCATACAAGTCATGGTGTTACCGTAGCTGATGATGTTGGTGCTGAGTTTTGTACGTGCTAACGTCATTTATCTTGTCAATTTCCTCCATGGTGAGAGGGATTGAGCACAGCAGCTCTCTTGCTTTTCCATGCTCATGACAGTGATGGCCAGGGGTGTGTGTGTTGCAGTTCTGCTGCTGTGAGTTGCATGCCTCCTCCAATGCAGTCCAGGTTAGACATTGTGTTTGGAGTGTCTATGAAAGTGAGTGATGTGTTGTGTGAATGATGCATACAACGCAGAACGATGTGGGATTGAAATGCAGCCCACAACTGCACCTTTTGGGAATGCACCATGCTACAATGTCAGCTATATGGGTGTGTCCATTCTAGTCACTGTCAGGTGTCCCCTGTCCATAATGTTTAGGTGACATTGTGTGTGCTTGGTGCTATGTACTAGTTCTGCATCTCCCCATTTATCATCTAAGAGAGATACCTACACATGCAAGTCAGGGGACACCCCTGGGACACTGCATCCCCAGACAGTGAGAGGATACCTACAGTTCCAATGGCTATGAGTGTAAATGTGTTTGAGTTGGCCAGTGCATAGGTGTGACTTGCAGCCAATTCATACATCAGGACCATGTTTCAGCCATCTTGCCAGGGCATTTACTTTCGGAGTGACTGGTCCCAAGGGTGCTATTTGTTCTGGCTGAGAAGGTGTGTTTTGAGCCGGCCTTGGTAGCATTTGGAGTCATTGCAGGACCTCCTTCACCCACAAAGGCCAGGTAATCCCCCATGTGGCATGCTTCCATTGCAGGGAGTCGCAGTTTACATTCAGGATGTCAGGCAGTAGTGTCCTGTTGTTTGTTTGAGCCCAAGTCCCAGCAGGGCCTTGTGCTCCCCACAGCAGGGCCTAGTGTCAGCCATCTTGTCAGTACTTTTGCACTCCCTGTGAGGTGAGCATGGTTCAGGGTGGGCTTGATGGGCCATGTGGGAGGATGACTTTTGGCTGTGACTACAACTCCCATCATACTTTTGGCTACACCCCCCTTCCCAGCATACCCAACCTTCCTCCCTTTTGACTCTGCTTCCCTGTGAGGTACTGTAACGGTGCTACCAAGATGGCTAACAGTGGTGTCCTGTTGTTTGTTTGAGCACAAGTCCTAGCAGGGCCTTATGCTCCCCACAGCAGAGCGCCATTGTCAGACATCTTGGAAGTGGCTTTTCACTCACTCTCTTGTGGAGCATGGTCCCAGGTGTGTATTTTGGTGTTGGTGGGAGGGGTGTGTGTGATGGGGGCTGCTGGTAGATGTAGTCAGAGCTGGCAGTCCTCCTCCCCCAGGCCAGGTATCCCGCCACGAAGCATGCTTCCATTGCAGGGAGTGCAAGTTACCTTTCAGGCTGTCAGGCATTGGTGTCCTGTTGTTTGTTTGAGCACAGGTCCCAGCAGGGTCTCGTGCTCCCCACAGCAGAACCCAGTGTCAGCCATCTTGTCAGTACATTTCCACTCCCTGTGAGGTGTGCATGGTTCAGTGTGAGCTTGCTGGGACATGTGGGTGGGGGATATTTAGCTGTGACTGCAACTCCCATCATGCTTTTGGCTACACCCACCTTCCCACAATACCTGACCTTCCTTCCTGTGATTCATTTTCCCTGTGTGGTGGTGTGCCTGTGCTGACAAGATGGCAGACAGTGGTGTCCTGGTGTTTTTTTGAACACAAGTCCCAACAAGCCCATGTGCTTCACACAGCAGAACCCAGTATGGTAAATCTCTGTGAGATTTTTTAATTGAGTCTGAGGGAATGCATTATCCCAGGTGAGTTGTGTGGAGTTTGTGTTGAGGGGTGTGTGTGTGCAAGCACCTGCTGGTAGATGTAGTCAGAGCTGGCAGTACTCCTTCCCACTAGGCCAGATATCCCACCATGAGGCATGCTTCCATTGCAGGGAGTGAAGGTTAATGTTCAGGATGTCAGGCAGTGGTGTCCTGTTGTTAGTTTGAGCCCAAGTCCCAGCAGGGCCTTGTGCTCCCCACAGCAGGGCCTAGTGTCAGCCATCTTGTCAGTACTTTTGCACTCCCTGTGAGGTGAGCATGGTTCAGGGTGGGCTTGATGGGCCATGTGGGAGGATGACTTTTGGCTATGACTACAACTCCCATCATACTTTTGGCTACACCCCAAAGCCCAGCATACCCAACCTTCCTTCCTCTTGACTCTGCTTCCCTGTGAGGTACTGTAACGGTGCTACCAAGATGGCTGACAGTGGTGTCCTGTTGTTTGTTTGAGCACAAGTCCCAGCAGGGCCTTATGCTCCCCACAGCAGAGCGCCATTGACAGACATCTTGGAAGTGGCTTTTCACTCCCTCTCTTGTGGAGCATGATCCCAGGTGTGTATTTTGGTGTTGGTGGGAGGGGTGTGTGTGACGGGGGCTGCTGGTAGATGTAGTCAGAGCTGGCGGTCCTCCTCCCCCCCAGGCCAGATATCCCACCATGCAGCATGCTTCCATAGCAGGGAGTGGAAGTTAACACTCAGGATGTGAGGCTGTGGTGTCCTGTTGTTTGTTTGGGCACAAGTCTCACCAGGGCCTTGTGCTCCCCACAGCAGAGCCCAGTGTCAGCCATCTTATCAGTACATTTCCACTGCCTGTGAGGTGTGCATGGTTCAGTGTGAGCTTCATGGTCCATGTGGGATGTGGACTATTGGCTGTGACAACCACTCCCATCAAACTATCGGATACACCTACCTTCCCAGATACCAAACCGTCCTTCCTGTGAATCAGCTTCCCTGTGAGGTAGTGTGACAGTGGTGGCAAAATGGCTGACAGTGTTTGTTGGTGATTTATGCCACTGCCTTGCTGTATTTGTTGTTAGGTTTGTACATGTTATGTCATAGTTCCATATTACTATGAGATGGCAGGTATTGTGTTTGTCTGACTGGCATATACGTCACAGGATACTTGCCTTTCGGTTGCTATGGCTTTGCTAACAGTACTTCGTTTCACTGTCCCCTTGACAGTGATATATGTGTATTGCCGCACAATATTGTGTATATTGGTTGTGGCCATGTCTGAACTGGGGTGGTGGAGTGAGCTAAAGAATGATGATGGATTAAACCCAGATCAGTTGACTGGGGGTGAGTGTTTGATTGGCTCAAACGTTCCGTCCATCATCCCCTTTTGTATCGCTTTGTTCGCCCTAAGTTGGCGGGGGTATGCCCAGACGTGGGTCCCTTGCTCACTTTGCCACTGGATTCAAGCAAGCCTGGCTGATGACGGCTGGAATGCCAGAAACCGGTCCTAGGATGCTTGTTTCCGGTCCAGCGAAGACATGGCTTGGCAGTTCGGGCTGGACTGTTCCCATGAGGCACAGGGTCAGACTGATTTGCATATGGCCATGTCTGAACTGGGGTGGTGGAGTGAGCTAAAGAATGATGATGGATTAAACCCAGATCAGTTGACTGGGGGTGAGTGTTTGATTGGCTCAAACGTTCCGTCCATCATCCCCTTTTGTATCGCTTTGTTCGCCCTAAGTTGGCGGGGGTATGCCCAGACGTGGGTCCCTTCCTCACTTTGCCCCTGGATTCAAGCAAGCCTGGCTGATGACGGCTGGAATGCCAGAAACCGGTCCTAGGATGCTTGTTTCCGGTCCAGGGAAGACATGGCTTGGCAGTTCGGGCTGGACTGTTCCCATGAGGCACAGGGTCAGACTGATTTGCATATGGCCATGTCTGAACTGGGGTGGTGGAGTGAGCTAAAGAATGATGATGGATTAAACCCAGATCAGTTGACTGGGGGTGAGTGTTTGATTGGCTCAAACGTTCCGTCCATCATCCCCTTTTGTATCGCTTTGTTCGCCCTAAGTTGGCGGGGTATGCCCAGACGTGGGTCCCTTGCTCACTTTGCCACTGGATTCAAGCAAGCCTGGCTGATGACGGCTGAAATGCCAGAAACCGGTCCTAGGATGCTTGTTTCCGGTCCAGGGAAGACATGGCTTGGCAGTTCGGGCTGGACTGTTCCCATGAGGCACAGGGTCAGACTGATTTGCATATGGCCATGTCTGAACTGGGGTGGTGGAGTGAGCTAAAGAATGATGATGGATTAAACCCAGATCAGTTGACTGGGGGTGAGTGTTTGATTGGCTCAAGCGTTCCGTCCATCATCCCCTTTTGTATCGCTTTGTTCGCCCCTAAGTTGGCGGGGGTATGCCCAGACGTGGGTCCCTTGCTCACTTTGCCACTGGATTCAAGCAAGCCTGGCTGATGACGGCTGGAATGCCAGAAACCGGTCCTAGGATGCTTGTTTCCGGTCCAGGGAAGACATGGCTTGGCAGTTCGGGCTGGACTGTTCCCATGAGGCACAGGGTCAGACTGATTTGCATATGGCCATGTCTGAACTGGGGTGGTGGAGTGAGCTAAAGAATGATGATGGATTAAACCCAGATCAGTTGACTGGGGGTGAGTGTTTGATTGGCTCAAACGTTCCGTCCATCATCCCCTTTTGTATCGCTTTGTTCGCCCTAAGTTGGCGGGGGTATGCCCAGACGTGGGTCCCTTGCTCACTTTGCCACTGGATTCAAGCAAGCCTGGCTGATGACGGCTGGAATGCCAGAAACCGGTCCTAGGATGCTTGTTTCCGGTCCAGGGAAGACATGGCTTGGCAGTTCGGGCTGGACTGTTCCCATGAGGCACAGGGTCAGACTGATTTGCATATGGCCATGTCTGAACTGGGGTGGTGGAGTGAGCTAAAGAATGATGATGGATTAAACCCAGATCAGTTGACTGGGGGTGAGTGTTTGATTGGCTCAAACATTCCGTCCATCATCCCCTATTGTATCGCTTTGTTCGCCCTAAGTTGGCGGGGGTATGCCCAGACGTGGGTCCCTTGCTCACTTTGCCACTGGATTCAAGGAAGCCTGGCTGATGACGGCTGGAATGCCAGAAACCGGTCCTAGGATGCTTGTTTCCGGTCCAGGGAAGACATGGCTTGGCAGTTCTGGCTGGACTGTTCCCATGAGGCACAGGGTCAGACTGATTTGCATATGGCCATGTCTGAACTGGGGTGGTGGAGTGAGCTAAAGAATGATGATGGATTAAACCCAGATCAGTTGACTGGGGGTGAGTGTTTGATTGGCTCAAACGTTCCGTCCATCATCCCCTTTGTATCGCTTTGTTCGCCCTAAGTTGGCGGGGGTATGCCCAGACGTGGGTCCCTTGCTCACTTTGCCACTGGATTCAAGCAAGCCTGGCTGATGACGGCTGGAATGCCAGAAACCGGTCCTAGGATGCTTGTTTCCGGTCCAGGGAAGACATGGCTTGGCAGTTCGGGCTGGACTGTTCCCATGAGGCACAGGGTCAGACTGATTTGCATATGGCCATGTCTGAACTGGGGTGGTGGAGTGAGCTAAAGAATGATGATGGATTAAACCCAGATCAGTTGACTGGGGGTGAGTGTTTGATTGGCTCAAACGTTCCGTCCATCATCCCCTTTTGTATCGCTTTGTTCGCCCTAAGTTGGCGGGGGTATGCCCAGACGTGGGTCCCTTGCTCACTTTGCCACTGGATTCAAGCAAGCCTGGCTGATGACGGCTGGAATGCCAGAAACCGGTCCTAGGATGCTTGTTTCCGGTCCAGGGAAGACATGGCTTGGCAGTTCGGGCTGGACTGTTCCCATGAGGCACAGGGTCAGACTGATTTGCATATGGCCATGTCTGAACTGGGGTGGTGGAGTGAGCTAAAGAATGATGATGGATTAAACCCAGATCAGTTGACTGGGGGTGAGTGTTTGATTGGCTCAAGCGTTCCGTCCATCATCCCCTTTTGTATCGCTTTGTTCGCCCTAAGTTGGCGGGGGTATGCCCAGACGTGGGTCCCTTGCTCACTTTGCCACTGGATTCAAGCAAGCCTGGCTGATGACGGCTGGAATGCCAGAAACCGGTCCTAGGATGCTTGTTTCCGGTCCAGGGAAGACATGGCTTGGCAGTTCGGGCTGGACTGTTCCCATGAGGCACAGGGTCAGACTGATTTGCATATGGCCATGTCTGAACTGGGGTGGTGGAGTGAGCTAAAGAATGATGATGGATTAAACCCAGATCAGTTGACTGGGGGTGAGTGTTTGATTGGCTCAAACGTTCCGTCCATCATCCCCTTTTGTATCGCTTTGTTCGCCCTAAGTTGGCGGGGGTATGCCCAGACGTGGGTCCCTTGCTCACTTTGCCACTGGATTCAAGCAAGCCTGGCTGATGACAGCTGGAATGCCAGAAACCGGTCCTAGGATGCTTGTTTCCGGTCCAGGGAAGACATGGCTTTGCAGTTCGGGCTGGACTGTCCCCATGAGGCACAGGGTCAGACTGATTTGCATATGGCCATGTCTGAACTGGGGTGGTGGAGTGAGCTAAAGAATGATGATGGATTAAACCCAGATCAGTTGACTGGGGGTGAGTGTTTGATTGGCTCAAACGTTCCGTCCATCATCCCCTTTTGTATCGCTTTGTTCGCCCTAAGTTGGCGGGGGTATGCCCAGACGTGGGTCCCTTGCTCACTTTGCCACTGGATTCAAGCAAGCCTGGCTGATGACGGCTGGAATGCCAGAAACCGGTCCTAGGATGCTTGTTTCCGGTCCAGGGAAGACATGGCTTGGCAGTTCGGGCTGGACTGTTCCCATGAGGCACAGGGTCAGACTGATTTGCATATGGCCATGTCTGAACTGGGGTGGTGGAGTGAGCTAAAGAATGATGATGGATTAAACCCAGATCAGTTGACTGGGGGTGAGTGTTTGATTGGCTCAAACGTTCCGTCCATCATCCCCTTTTGTATCGCTTTGTTCGCCCTAAGTTGGCGGGGGTATGCCCAGACGTGGGTCCCTTGCTCACTTTGCCACTGGATTCAAGCAAGCCTGGCTGATGACGGCTGGAATGCCAGAAACCGGTCCTAGGATGCTTGTTTCCGGTCCAGGGAAGACATGGCTTGGCAGTTCGGGCTGGACTGTTCCCATGAGGCACAGGGTCAGACTGATTTGCATATGGCCATGTCTGAACTGGGGTGGTGGAGTGAGCTAAAGAATGATGATGGATTAAACCCAGATCAGTTGACTGGGGGTGAGTGTTTGATTGGCTCAAACGTTCCGTCCATCA